>CAUYRT010021385.1:0-20610 GCA_963574885.1 Lepilemur ruficaudatus | reverse complement strand
AAATTTGGAATATGGCACTTTATATTGTGTTATTTGGTTAAGACTCAAGAAACAATCACCAGACCTTTAACAAAATCCACAAAAGATAGAAGACAAATTAGATTTGGAAATCCTAATTTGTTTTTTTTTTTTTTTTTTTTTTTTTTGAGACAGAGTCTCACTCTGTTGCCTTGGCTAGAGTGCCGTGGCGTCAGCCTAGCTCACAGCAACCTCAAACTCCTGGTCTCAAGCGATCCTTCTGCCTCAGCCTCCCGAGTAGCTGGGATTGCAGGCATGCGCCACCATGCCCAGCTAATTTTTTCTATATAGTTTTAGTTGGCCAATTAATTTCTTTCTATTTTTAGTAGAGACGGGGTCTTGCTCTTGCTCAGGCTGGTCTCAAACTCCTGACCTTGAGTGATCCTCCTGCCTTGGCCTCCCAGAGTGCTAGGATTATAGGCGTGAGCCACCACACCCCGCCTGGAAATCCTACTTGGAATTTTAGGTACTTTAGAGTCACTATACTCCTTTGTCAAAAACTTGATTTATAAATGCAGATATTTAATATTGCCATGATCTCTCTGTGGAAAGTTTTTTTAGTCAAAATATTATATTTCACACAGATATATAATAATATAATAATTTTCAGTTAGAAGGTCCTTTTAAAGGTAGATAGTTATTCTCACTTAGCAAATACCCAGAAAGACATGAGAGAATTGAAATATCTTGACATGATGTAACACAATATACTGAAGTGTTATGTTAGAATTTAGGACAACTACATATGGCCCTGATCTTTGAAAAACAAATGGGGGTTTACCCTTTACCCTGCGGCTGGCAATTCTGAGCCTCTTAAAGTGAGCATGATGCCAAAGTTCCAAGGCTGTGGTTTTACAGCAGACTGGAAATAGAGCCCTACGGTCTATCAGAGTGGCAGAATTCTAACATAAATGTGGAATCTAGACTGCCTGGATCCAAGTTCTGACTGTGTCCCATTCTAGATGAGCGAGTTATTTAAACATTCTCCGCTCCAGGATCCTCATCTCTAAAAAGGAGGCGGGGGGTGGGGTGGGAATTGTATCTATCATTTAGTGCTGTGGTGAGGATTAAAGGAGATAATATTATACATATGCTTAAAACTTCACCTGGCACACAGTAAACGTTTGATGAATGTTATTTACTGTTGCTATAATTATACTGTTGTTGTTAGTATTATGTCTACCATTAGGATTGGGCTTATTCACAGATGACGTGGGAGTTGCATTTATATGTGATTTCCTGATTGCTGAGATTACCTTTTCCCTTGCTCAATTAAACTCCTTTTATAGATGTCCCAAATTGCACATTGGCAACTTGTTCCTGTTGGGGACTATGAAGTTGGGACATAAATACAGAGGTCCTTGTGTGGCCAGAAATTATACCAATTATACAGTTTCTTTGAATCAGACAATTAAAGTCATCCAACCTAGTAGCCAATCATCCCAGTAGGTAGACAAGCTATAGTGTGAGGGGATTTGGTCACCAGTAGGTCTTGGGCAGCAGGCAACTCACATCAGGGTGGTCTGGCAGCAGATACCAATGGCCAGTCATGGAGACTAAGGGTCAAGGACAGCACTCCCATCCCTAGACCATCTGGGAAAGCAACCCTCAGTAATGCTTAGTAGCATGAAGGACAGGGACAGGACTGCCTTATTGGTAGAAATCAGCATCCTGGTACCCAGAAGAGGGTAATAATCCAGTTTAGCACAATGACAGAAAACTGCTCCCATAGCTCTTTGGCCACATTTACACTTTTACTTTGTGGTGAACATTGGTTATTTTGGCCACACAGCATGTATATATTATGATAATAGTACCGATTTTACTTTGGGAGAACCACCCCTTTTCATTCAGCCCATGCAGTTTTCTCAGTTTCCAGAGCTGGAGAAAGTGACCTAAACTAAATCAATCAGCATATTACATACCTCCAGCCATAGTGGTTGCCTAAGAATGGGCATATCACCCAAATCAGCTTATGAGGGACAAGAAGACTTAAATAAAAAACTTTGTGCTATCATGGAGGCAGAGCATCACTTTTGGTATTAAGCATGATGCTGATATGACCCTGAATCTTCTTGAGATTCACACATGGAGCTCGAAGATGAAGTCCGCTCAAGAAAGCAGAGATAAGAAATGGATCCCGGTTAGATCCTTGAACCAAGTATCTCCTGAATTTTTTAGCTTACATGAGCCAATATGTTATCTTTTGCTTAAGCCAATTTGGAAAAGATTTACTGTCATTTGCAACAACAACAAATCCAAAATGACACACTTTACCTTATCAAATTATTATATATTTTATCTTCCTTTTGGAACTCTGGACTAATACAGAGTAAAGATTGTGATTAAACTCAGTGATCTTTGTATTAATATTCAGTAGGCATCAGGTAATTGACACATAGTAGGTGCTCAATATGATTTATTGAATAAATAAATGAATGAATGAGCAAAGCTAATTGGAAACAGTATCACCAAGTGTCTAGGGAAGGAGTTGGCAAACTACACCTTGTATGTCTTATCCAACCCACCATCTGCTTTTGTAAATAAAGTTTTATTGGAACACAGCTATTTCCACTGATTTACATATTGTTTATGGCTGCTTTTGTACTACAAAGGCAAAGTTGAGAAATTACAATTGAGACTGTGTGGCTCACAAAGCCTAAACTACTCACTCTCTGACCTTTGCAGAAACAGATTGATAACCCTGATCTAGGGAGATTTTACTTTCTGTGCCTATGAATCAGGCAAAAGTTTCATCTCAACATAGTGCTAGATGTATTCCGGATCAAGGACCAAGCAAAAGCACTGGTTTTCCCAGCATCTCTATTATAATATAAATATTTCAGGAAGAGATATCATATTATTATGTAACATTTAACTCAGAATGAGCTTAATATAGTGTTCTTCATTAGTGGTTAATACAACATAGATGAGAGGTGCAATGACTGGTGAGATCACAAGGACGTGTGTGTGTGTGAGATATTTAGATGTGGAGAGGAGTACATGGATGGGGAAGTAGGGAGGGATGCTTAAAAGGAAGAAAAATTGAGGATAAGAGAGATTAGATTGCCAGAGACAAAGTTTTACTCCTGTACAGTATTGCTTCAGGCTGACCCATCCTCCTACTAGGTTTGAAACACAGCTTGGTTTTGTGGCCATAGTCCGTATCTGCTTGGTATGCTGACTGAAATTTTCTGTGAGGCATGTGGGACAAATAAGCAAAAATTCATAAAACAGAACCTCTAATTAGGTCAATGCATAGTTTGTACTGATAAAATGGAAGGAGTATTTTGTGCCAATTTTGTAGAAAAAGAATGTGGTAGAAATGTGCTCAGGAAAAAAAAATGAGCACACTTCTAAAAACAAGCATTTCTATTTGAAAATTGAACAACGCTGTCTTTAGAATTCTAGGAATATGAATTAAAAGAAAATAAACCTTTTAAAATTCTGAATATTTTCTTATCTCAAATAATAGAGATCTCATAAAATGAACAGGCTTTGGTATTTTCAAGATGCTAAAGGTAAGCAAAAAAAATGAACAAAAATCAAATATTTAGCAATCAACATCTACATATAAAATGCAAGGCTACTTCTACACTCAAAGAAAGAATAGACAAGCATTTTTATTTTCTTTTGATTTGCCAGAGAAATTGAGTTGAAAGTAGCTTGGGGGACTCATTTCAGTCTAACAGTTTAAATTTGTTTAACCTTTCGTCTGCTAGCAAATCAGACACAGTGTGCTAAATCCATACAGTTGCTTTTGCTACCAGAATTAGTAACATGAAGGTTTGACTTTTCAGCACTTTCTTTATTACATTTTGTATGTTCATGTGCCCTTTAATTCTTCCCAATTTCTATTGACAGAAGAATACATTTGTTGTAGAAAGAGGCTTAGCATAGCTTGAAATCTCTCTAAAATAATTTTCCCAAATTAGCTAATTTAGGAAGCATTGTGAAGAGTGCTATTATATCAACTTCCAAGGATATTGCTCTAGTAAAAGCAAATTAAAACTGATCAACTGGAGGTTTATTGCTTATTTTTTTTTTTTTACTTATGTTTGTTCCACTATGTATATAACAAAAGAACAAGAATTCTGCCTTAGGCTTTAAATCATCTCAAGTTGAATGATATATTTTTCCTTATAAACAGGGGAAAGAACCAATTTTAGAAACACTTAACTGTAGTAACTTTTCAGACAATCTCAATGATCAGAATGACACCTAAAGACTAAGAATAAATAGTAAAATTTATAATAGTAAAGTGCATTGCCTTCAATGTATATAGGGAGAATAGTAGAATCCAGAATTTATCAAGATATCCTAATCAACAGGAAATCAACAGGAAAAGGCAACAAAACCAATTAAAAATGGACAAAGTATCAGAAAAGCCAATTCACTGAACAGGAATCCAAATAACCACAGAACATTTGAGAAGATGTTCGTCCTCACAAATAAAGAAATGCAAATTAAAACACCAAGATGCATTTCATATGCTTTAAGTGGAAAGCCTGCTATATTTTATTGGAATGAGTTAGTTTATTGGGGAAAGGTAGCACCAACAGATTGCTGGTGAGAATATATATGATTTGTCATTTTGGAGAGCATTTTGGCAATTTCTAATAAAGTCAAAAATGCACAAACTAGAGTGCTCCTAGTTGTAAACCTTGAAGATGCTGGGGCATATGCACAAGGAGACAGGTCTTAGGATGCACACGACAGCATTAAATACGTGAACAAAATATTGGAAACAAGTAGATGTTCAACAGTGGGGCAACAGGAAATTAAATGGTGCAATTATTTACACATTTGTATACTAGACAGCAGTGTGAAATGCATGAACTAAATCTAGATAGGTCAAATGGAGAGATCTTTAAAATAATATTGAGTTACAAAAACAAATTGTATAAAGATAGGTACTTGTCCAGGCATAAAACAAGGGAATATTGAGAAGGACTAAATACAACAGTAAATCAATAAAAATAACATTAACTGGTAATATTTGTTTTATTTTAAAAATTCCAAAACTAATGTGACAAATTTTAACCTTTTCAAATGCTGAGTGGTGAATACTCAGATGTCTATTATATTATGCTTTGTGTTTTTCTAAATTAAAAATAGTAAATGTGCTGCTAAAGCGAGCACATGTATTAAAAATAATTTCCAAAGGAAAATGCAACATTTTCTCAAAGGATAATTTAAAAAGTGAAAACATTTTCTTGAAAGAAAACACAACAAGTCTTCACTTGGGTTTATTTAGTTTTAATATTAATAAACATTAGTAAATTTAAGAAGCTTGCTTATATGGCATCTTACCCTAATTATTAAAAATACAGACCACCAGGTTCCACTTCAGAGCCAGTGAATCATGATCATCAGGGAGCAGCTTGGAAATCTGTATCCTTATCCAGGGTCTTGGCTGATTTGGAAATTAAGCAAGTTGAAGAAGTTTGATTTTATTTTAAAAGGTTAAGAATGACAAGAGTAAAGAAGGCAAATAGGCAGTAGTGAGGAAAGTGTGTCTATCTAAACCTAGAACAGGAAACTAAAAATTAGAAGTTTACAGAGCAGACACCCAACAAAGCACTCATTGGAAGGAAACTACTCACTTAAAATACAGATTTTAAATTATGGCAAAGTATCTAATTTAGGTGGAAGAAAATAGATTGAGAAACAAGAGATCTGATCATAGACACTATTGTATTACTATTTGATGTTGAGATATTGTAAAAGTGTTCCCTCTTTCTGGGAAAAAAAAAACAATCAAGAGAGAATCCCCACTATCTTGTACCATTTACAAAATTACCCAGCCAAAGCCCAAATTCTCCAAGTTTTTTCTAACACTCTCTCACTGAGATGCCCCACTCTTTTCCATGATGTGCATTCCCCATGCTATAACAACGAATACACTCAACTTGTTTAACTATGGGTCTGTTCCTGGTGGTCTTTGATTGGAAAATATCGACAGAACTCTGAGTATTTCTTGCCTAATGAATCAGAACCTATACTTGCCATATGTAATCTTTTTTGTGTGTGCCTTTCTGATTTGATCTACACCTAATTCTAACACTGCCTAAATCTAACACTGAGATCATCTCTTAAATCTTCCACCTGCTTTGAGTTGTCTCCAGGCTGACTTTACGTATACTCAACTTCTGCTGGCTGTTATATTAAGACCCTGAACTATCAGCTCCAAGTTTCTCTATATACATAAAAAATGTCATTCCTTAATGAAGTTAGGTTAATAAGGATTATTTACATAAGTAGTTAAGTTAAACCAAGCAACTTTCTTAACTCTCAGACTGAACATTCCTCTGTTCCTCATTTAATTATAACCTCAAACACACATATTCTGGTAGTCAAACTAATCAAAATTTTAAAAAGAAAACAAGTTGCATTTTCTTTTTTAAGTGATGAAGAGAAAGAAATGTCTACTGAGTTCACATGGAGCCCTTGTAGCTAGTCATGCAGAAAGAGTATGATCTTAGCTGCAAACTCTATACTCACAAGTGATTGAGACTTAATCCATCCTATTTGATTGGCTCATATTCATTCACAAAATTCTATTAATTTGATACTCTTGACTTTAAGTGTTCCAGTAAGTATTGCTGAGAAAAGAGGGGTTGAGAATATATGTCATGCGTGGGTATAGAACAAAATTATTGCCATCAATAATATAAAAGCTGTCATGTATAGATTGCTAAATTAAAGATAAGTGATATTAAAGTAGAAAGTGAACTGAAAAAGTTATAGGACACATATTTTCTTGTTCTAACTCTGTCACTGAGTTGATGAAATGGCTTCGAACTTTAGTTTTCTTATCTTGTGAATGAGAAGGTTTGGCAAAATTTATAAAATTTAGGCTTTTATGTGACAAACATTTCATAAACGTATTGCTGGCTGTTCTTAGCCATGTACAAGTGCCAAAAAATTACACAGCAACTAACTACTAGGAATAACTAAGTCAATTAGTGGCATGAATCTTGTTCAATTTACTTCTACAGGACTCAATGCTTGGTAAATTTTCTTTTGGTAATTTCTCTCCTCAAGGTCAAGGGCTGAAGATAAATATATGCATCCAGCAAAAAGGAAACTGGGACTTTTTAAGAATTTGCCTGAAATCCAAATGATAGATTACTGTCTATAATTAGGCCTTTCATTTCCCAATCTGTTTGGTTTTTTCCATCCAAATATAGATACTCTGCCATACTCAAAGTCTGTATGTTAAGTGAGGGGTTTCCTTCCCATGATGTATTCCTATGGAAAATAATGTCAAGCTTTGGGAAATCCAGTATAGTTAAAATATAGAATCAAATCCTGGGGAACAATCTTGGTCTGCCAATATCCATTTATAGGGAGGAAAGTAAAGGAGTTGTTCAGGGGGATGGGATAATTCGGTTGTTTTGGAAAGCTCTTAAAATAGTTCTTAAAAAGGTTAGAGAGACTTCTCAAATGATTTAGGATTAAGTTGAGGCACAATGTATCCTCATAGAATTTTTCTCACTTCAATTAAGTTGTGAATGACAGGTCAGGACAAAAGTAAGTCACAGCAAAAATCCTGTCATATGCTCTGTGCCCTTTTCTCTAGGATCCCCCAAAGGCCCAATAAGACTGAAGAAAATTGAATTAGACAGTTAAAATGGAATATATGGGGACATTTTGATAAATTTATCCTTGTTTTCAACAGGAGAAACTGCCTAGTTTCTATTGTTTAAATATTTCAAAAATAAGAATGTTAGTCTAGACTGTCAAAATCTCAAACAAATCAACTCTATAAGATATATATGCCATAGTTTCCTGCTTTCCTCTGAAACTGATTATTAAATTTTCTATAACAATATCCTTTCAGAGGTGTGCACAGAAAGTAGAAACAGTGAGAGAGGGGAAGGACAAAAAGCAGAAAGAGAAAAGAAACAACTTACCAATTCAAGAATAAAACAGGGAATATCAGGATAATAAGGGAATGCAGTCATCCCTTGGAGTCTGTAAGGGATTGATTCTAGGACCTCTCTTAGAACCAGAATTGGTGGATGTTCATGTCTCTAATATAAAATGGCATAATATTTCCATATAGTCTGGCATATCCTTCCATATACTTTAAATCATCTCTAGATAACTTCTAATACCTAATAAAATGTAAACACTATGTGAAGAGTTGTAATACTATATTGTTTAGGGAATAATTGCAAGAAAAATGGTCTGCTCATGTTCAGTACAGAAATAATTTTTTTAAAAATATTTTTAATCAGAGTTTATTGAATCCATGGATGCAGAACTCATGGGTAGATGGTGGACTATATTATGAACAACCCTTCATACATAAACTTGACAACTTAGGTGAAAATGGACCAAGTCCTCAAAATACACAAACTACCACTACTCACTAAGTATAAATAGATAGTTTGGATAGCTCCATAACTAATAGGGAAATTGATTTGTGATTTTCCTATAAGAAATCTCAAAGTCCAAATGGTTTCAGGTGAAAATTGCAACCGAATGTTTAGTAAATAATGCCAATTTTAAACAATCTTTTCCAAAACAGAGAAGAGGAGGTAACACTTTCCAAATCATTTTATGAAGTTAGTATTTAATATTACCCTGATACCAAAACCAAATGAAGATCGTACAAAAAATGAAAACTACAGATGAATTATTCTCCTGAATATAGATGCAAAGAAGCCTTAAAATGTTAGCAAATAGAATTTAACAATATATACAAAGAACTATATACCATGATCAGGTTGAGTTAATTCCAGATTGTATGGTAGTGGTGGAGGGATAGACATAGAGATTAATGGACCAGAATAGAGAGCCCAGAAATAGAGCCACAAAAATATACCCAAGTGATTTTTCACAAAGGTGAAAATGCAACAATTGGAGGATAGCTTTTTCCACAAACGGTACTAAACAAATGGGTATATGTAGGAAAAAAAATCATGACTAAAAAACTGTAAAAATTTTAGAGGAAAACATACGGAAATTTTTTCAGACAAAGGTTCTTAGACTTGGTAACAAAAGCATGATACATAAAATGAAAATTTGACAAATTGAATTTATCAATACTTTAAAAATTTGCTCCATGAAAGACCCTGTTAAGAGGATGAAAAGACAAGCTATCAACTGGGAAAAATATTTACAAACCATGTATTTGACAAAAGATTAGCATTTGTAGTATATGAAGAGTTCTGAACATTCAACAGTAAAAAAGCAAAAAATTCAATTAGAACATGGGCAAAAGACATGATGAGACATTCGCCAAAGAAGATAGGCAGATGGCAAATAACAACATGAAAAGATGTTCCATCTCATTAGCTAGTAGGGAAATGAAAATTAAAAGCACAATGAGATACCATTACACATCTATCAGAATGGTTAAAATAAAAAATAATCATGCTATCAAATGCTGGTGAGGATGTGGAGAAACTGGATCATTCATACAGCATCATTTCACATGCTGGTGAAAACGTAAAATGATACAGCCACACTGGAAAACTCTTTGGCAGTTTCTTAAAAAAACTAAATATGCAAATACCATATAACTCAGCAATTGAATTCCTGGGTATGTATTCCAGAGTAGTTAAGACTTATGCTTACACAAAAACCTATCCACAAATGTTTATAACAACTTTATTAATGATAGTGCAAAATTGGATACAATCCAGATATCCTCCAGTGGATGAATCATTAAACAAACTGGTATATCCATATCGTGAAACACTACTCAGCAATAAAAAAAGAGAAGACTATTGATACATGCAGGAGCCTGGGTGAATCTTTCCAGAAATATCCTGACTGAAAATAGCCAATCCGCAAAGGCTATGTGCTGTATGACTCATTTATATAAAATTCTTGAAATGACAAAATTTAGAAATGGTGAACAGATTAGTGGTCACCAGGTGTTAAAGAGAAGGTGAGAGTGGAAAGGAATTGACAGTCCTCCAAAAACAAAGACTAGGCTCAATTCTTTAAACTAAAGTGGGAATCTCAAGGTTTACCATCTGGATGGGAGGTCATGTAGGAGGTACTGTCAACCTGTATTCCCAAAATATATAGGTCCCACTTAGGGTATCTCAACAATCATAACCAATGATTGATTTCTAGAGGTGAAAGCTGCACTCTCAGACCTATGCTTCTTATTTGGAAGCCAGGCATTAATTTGTCTCCTTCCCCAGAGAATTTATATTTTAGGAATGGTCATAGGAAGGTTTCAAGTATTCGAGGAAATACCACCAGTAGATCTTGTAGTTTTTATGTGACTGTGGAGACCTCTCTAAGATGAGGCTACACTTAAATAATTGGTGAAGCTTCCTGGAGGGTATGTGGCTCCTTATTTATGTGTACCCTTGTGGGCAGTTATCCCTATGATGGAATCATGCAATTGAAATATGTGGTATTAAATTTGTCCCCAACTTTATCTGACATAATTAATGATACAGTCTTAGTCCTTGAAGGCGTTCAGGTGAGCTTCAACTCACTAGAGGGTTTTTATGGATGGCAGAATTGCCCTAGGCATCTTCTGTGCAAACGAAGGCAGAGTCTGTGTAATAGCATTCTATTGTACCTGGATTAATGCCTCTTATCAAGGGAAAGTTAAATTCAGATACTCGAGAAGAAAGTCACCTGATGGTTTATGAAATGTGTTCACCTTTTTGGATCCAGGAATCTGGAAAATATGGTTGAGGTGAATACTTCAAGTTGGCCTCATCCTGCTGCTTGAAGTCCTATTGGTAGAAGCCTTAATTAAATGCTAAATGAAACAAATTGAGCAGATTTGGTCCCAGCCTCTATCAGTCAGATCGATGAGTGGCATACTCATGGAAACGTTTACCAAAAGCCAAGAAGATGTAGAAATAAGAGCTAACAGTATTAGGAGATAATTCTCTATAGGTTTTTTGCATTTCTGTACGTCTCATGCATGTGGTATTAATTGACTTTTTGTTTGAACTCTCTTTACATGGACATTTGCATAGCAAAAAGCCATAGAAAACAGAGATTATATTTCTCTCCAGAGCAAACCACAAAATGTCGTCTCCTAATTATAAAAGACTGGGGTTCTCCAAACTTAATGCTTCTCTTTTATAGTGCAACCCACTTCATATACAGGTACCACCTATCCTCTTTGAATTGGAGCTCAGGGCACCAATGTGAATGCTGATATTCTGGCTATTGCTGTTGCTGTAAATAAAAACTTTTCATTTATTCTGATTCATATGCGTCCCGTCCTTCACCATTATCCATGAAGCTGGCAGGCTATGTTATTTGTTTAGTAAGTTTAATTAGGTAAAATCACAGACCCTTCACAGTTCTTGGCAATTAGCAAATCTACTTCAGCAATATATGAAAGAGGTAATGTTATAACCAAGTGGGGTATAATATAGGAAGGTGTACCATTCAAAATGCAATCAATGTACTTCATCACGTTAAAGGAGAAAAACAAAAAAATGACTACCTTGTTAGATGCATAAAAGCATTTGATGAAATTCAACACTTTTTCATAATTAGAAAAAAAACCACAAAACACTTTTAGTAAACTATAAATAGAAGAAAACCTACTAAATTTGAGAAGGAGTATCTGTGAAAATCTTACAAGGAAAATTACACTTTTTGGTGAAATATTGAAAAGGTTTTTTTCTTAGGATTATAAATAAGATGAGATCTTGTCAGCTCCCATCAGTTTTGCTTAGCATTCATTGTACTGAAGATCCTAACAAATGCAATAAGAACAAAACAAACAAACAAATCAACAAACCAACAAAAGGAAGAAGGGAAGAAAGAAATAAAGAAAGAAGAAAAGGCATGAGGATTGGAAAGAATAAATAAAGCTGTCATTATTTGCAGTAGACATGATAGTGTTGGCAGAAAAATCCAACAGAAGTTACAAGCTATTAGAATTAATAAATGTATTTAGCAAATTTGCTGGATGTAAAGGCAATATACAAAAATATATCATATTTCTATATACCAGCAGTAAGCAAACAGGAAATACCAAGTTTTAAAATGATGCTACTTAGAAGCTTCCTTGAGGAAAATAAAAATTAAATGTACTCACTAAAATAGCTAAAATTAATAAGACAGAATACCAAGTGTTGGAAACGGTATGGAACAACCAGACCTCCCAGACACTGCCAGATGGAGTGTAAATTTGTACAATTCTTCTGGAATGCCGTTTGACAGTATCTTCTAAAAGTGTAGCAATTCCACTCCTAAGTATGATATCTGCAATAGAAATGTACACATATGTTCACAAAGGAAATGCACGGAACGTTCATAGCAGCATTATCTGTAATGTCCCCCAAATGGAAACTATCCAAATGCTTCTCAATAGTCAAATAAATAAGTAAATTGTGATGCATTCACATAGAGCAGAGGCTGGCAAACTTTTTCTATGAAGGGCCAGAAAGTAAATATTTTAAGCAATGCAGTCTCTGTCACAAGCCCTCAAATTTACCATTATAGCATAAATATAGTCATAGACAATAGAAAAATGAATGAATATGGGTATATTCCAATAAAAACTTTATTTATGGACACTGAAATTGGAATTTCATATAATTTTCATGTGTCCTGAAATAGTATTCTTCTTTTGTTTTGTTTTTTTTCAGTCATTTAAAAATGTAAAAAAACATTTTATCTTGTAAACCATACAAACACAGTTGGTGAGCTAGATTTGGCCCCATGGACCGCAGATTGTCAACTCTTGATGTGGAAGAATACTACATAGAAATGAGGTTGGAGAAAACTACAACTATTGTACATGCAACAATATGGAAGAATCTCTAAAAAATAATATTAAGTGAATGAGTTGGACACAAGAGTACAAAACCATATGATTCCATTTATATATAAAGTAGAAAAATAGGAAAAACATCTATGCTGTTAGAAATTGGTACATTGGCAGAAGTTATTCAAAGGTGGCATGAAGGGGACTCTGGAGATGTTGGTAATGTATCTTAATCTGGGTGTTGGTTAACAAGTAGTGATGGCCTTGTGAAAGTTTATTGAACCATGCATTATTATTTGAGTACTACTGTGCTTATTATGCTTTAATAAAAGTTCAGAAGTGCATATAATTTTTATTTTCTCACTATCCCTTTAAATTTTTTTCTTTGGGGAAAATGTTTTACCCTTTCGCTGGATTAAAAACTCTGGCAACACTGTGATTTTCTAGTCTCTCATGGGTAATAGATGGTCCTATGCAAATTATAGCTTTGATTCAGAAATTATGGTATGTTAATAACACATCCATCTTCATTCCAATGTAAGCTTCTTTCATCCTGGCCGCCAAATATAGTCTGTAGAGAATCAGTATTTGATTTCAGTGTTTAGTTTCTTTCTTTTACTACTCCCCCTCTCTCAGCTTGCTGGTAATTCTTATGGACCATTTGGTTGAAGCACCAAGGGAAGAGAGAATGGGTACATAAAACTCTGATTTGGCTGGTATTGTTTAAATATGGCTTTTGGCCTTGTGGAAATGTCATATGAGTTGAACTGTAGTTTACATGTGCCTTTCATGGGTTTTAAATCTCTGCTGCTAGGATGCTCTAGCTGCAGCTCACTTGATGTTGATATGTTCTATTTCTTTGGCCTTTGCTTCACCCTTAGCCTCTGATTCTCCAGTTGTCTATTCTGCATAAACTTTTTCTATTGTACCTTCAGCACATCTAAGTGGGAAGAAGTCAAAACAGCTCCAGGCTTGTTCTCTCCCTAACCTGGTTGAGACATGGTCCACAATCAACACTCATGCATATTCTGTCCAAATCTATCCTAGAAGCACAAGCAAACCTAACGTATCACCTTCCCTGTACTCTGCATTTTGCTTGGCAGTCCATCTCTCTTGCTCTCCTATCTGGCAAAAGTCAAACACCAAGTCCACTGTCCTTCTCAAATTCTAGAAGAGTTGTGGAGCTCAGACAGTGATCCCGTTACCACTCAGATCTCCAGGCTTGAGGGGAAGAGAACTCTATCCATCCCTCATCCTTGTGTGGGTGTGATGTTGTATATGTGTGTTGAGTGGGGAACTCACATATGGCATTGGTTCTCTCCAAAAATAATCTTTTTGAAAATTCTCACAACTATTTAAATCCTGACCCTTTTTATATCCTCTTGATGGTAAGGAATGTTTGGAGTTGTGCAAACAGTTCCTGGATATTCCTTTGAGAATCTACATTTTGGGTTATTTCACTACTCACTTGGTGACACATTTAAAACTAACAATTTAGCTTCCAATTACCTTAAACTTTATTTTATGAAAATAAAGCAGAGCCAAGACAGGGAAGTCATCTCTAACTCCATAAAAGTTCTTAGGGTAATTCAGTTCTCAAATTGATCTCCAGAAATATTATATCAAATTGAATTCTCAAGAATATCTGAAAATTCCTAACTCACTTCACAAAAACTATTTTTTTTGAAAATATTCTAGTGTGGTAGATAAAAATTAGTAATTTTTCTTGCTTTAAAATTACATTTATTTGTTGTTAGTGAGGTTGAATAGTTTTCATGTTCATCTAAGATCTCTTGGTTGAAAAAAATAGCTTGATCCTGCTAATTCTGATGATTTGTCTGGCTAGGTATCTGCAGACCTTCACAATGAAATCAGCTAAAAAAATTGGATAAAATATTTTTTAAAACCCACTTTTTTAGATTTATTAAATTCTAAGAGTGTTACTGAAATTTTCCTGGTGAATAAGTCCATTCATATGTACTTTGAGACTTCATTAACTATTTCAGAGGCCTAAGATTTTATTTAGAAAAGAAGACTTCAGGTCTAGTATTCTGAGATAATACCTATCCACAAGTGCCAAAATCAATTTCAGACAGTAAATAAATGACTGCAACTGTGTGCTTGAGTGATTTCCTACCTAATCACAGAGGCTACCTATGACTCAGGCTTGCAAGGAGCTGAATGATTGAGGCCGGGGGATCAGATCACCCAATGACTATCTAGTTTAAGACTGGCATAGATATTAGTATGAGAGGAGTCATTTCAGGTTCTAATATTTTTCTATATAAAAAGAAGGCAATTATATTGAAGTTCAGAAATTTAGCAGCACTTGTTTCTATCAGGTAATGTTCTATTTATCACAGCATTTCCTTAACACTTCTTCTATCATTTACTTCTACTTTTAAAAAAAATTAATAATGCTCATTGGAAATATTCAAGCAATAATTTTTGAACTTTTATGTCTTTCATGTGTTTCAGAGGAGGAAACACATGCTTTATGCCCTGAGGTGATCAGGGGAGGCTTGGGGTCGGGGTGCGGGTACTCACACTACAATATATAAAAGTGGCCTGTTTCCCTCACCCCAGCCAAGGATCCAGCCTCTTCAGCTGCAGCGTGTTCTATTCAATGCACATTTGGTTTGGTTGCTGCCAGTATGGAGAGCTAGAGTGTCCTCTTGATTCCTCTGTCCTAATGGTGTACAAAAGTCAAAGAGGGTGCGTGATGGGGCTGGTCTGAGACAGGAGAGCCATCCAAGGAGTACAGGCTCTTACAACTGGGAAGGCCACAGCAAGCTAGGGCTACACCAACCCAGGTGCCATGGGGTGGATGGAGAGTTCTGCATCCCAGAGACGTTACCTCCCTGGAAGAAGGTCAGAGGCCCAGTTGGTACGGTCAGTGGCAGCTGGCCAGCCCAGTATCGCTGCCTAGATGGCAAAAGTCTTCCCCAGCTGCAGGGGTGGCTGATGGGCCTGAGCCAGCTGCTGCCTTGAGCGCAGGCATGGAACCAGCACCTCCTCCACACCGTTCACTTGCTGCTCCTGGAGCCCTGCTGTTTGCTCATGGCTGTGAGCATCTGGCTGATGTAGGAAGTCAGAAGGTCATCCATCTTGTAGCCCAGTAATGTCTCACAGAGCAGTTTGCTCCCATGCACCAGGTTCCCAATGGTGATGTGGAAGTAGGTATTGCCGCCGCTCCAGTTGGAGATCTTGGTGAAGGGGTGAGTAGTCAGGATGTCCTTCATTCTGGGATCGATGAGACTGACCCCATACTTGTTGATGGCAATTAAGAGGATCTCAGGGAAGTTTGGCTTCATAGTTTGCTTCACCTCAAAGAAGGCTGAGCCAAAGTTCGACCACTTGAAGATGAGCTTCAGGAAGTCCAGCTTAGCCTTCTCCTTGGACTTCCATGCGTGCTTGTTGAAGTAGGCTACGATGGACCGCTTCCAGTCATCAGGTGAGACCTGCCGGATGAGGTCTCGCAAGTTTGCTTACTAAAAATCAGTCCTGGAAAAACTGTAGAAGTGAAGGTATAAAACATGGATATCAAGAATTGGGACAAAAAAGTTGGGGCTTCCTGGAGAGATTGAAGAGTTCGAGTATTGCTATGAAGTTAATGATCACCAGAAGTATTTACCATAGCTTATCTTTTCTTAAATTCTTATTTTGACTTCTTATTTGGCTGAATTTTACCTTCATGCAGTTATTATGGTTGCTATTTTGTTACAACAGACAGACTCATTGGTACTATAATCTCTTAGTTCTAGATCATTCGAAACTGTCCATTATCCTTATACTTGAAAAATGTTGGCTAGGAATAAAATTCTTGGTTATCCTGGTTAATCTGTTTGCTTCTCAGTACCCAAAATCCATTCTCTACCTTCCTCTAGCCTGATATGTCCCCTGGAGGCAGACCTTTATAGACTGCAATCCCCAAGCCTCTTGCTTTGTGGATTCTGGTTGAATTTGCCCAGTAAGAGGTACCAGCAGAAGACTAGAGAGCAGAGAGAGGAGTTGAGGTATTTGTGCCCTCCCCACAACACCTCTCTTCTAGGATATGGCTTTGAAATTGTCTGTGTTCTTCTGTAGCCATAGTGCCTATCAGGTGGTCCTTCTCATTGAGGTAAGTTGCAACCTTTCCTCTTTTTACTTAAGTTTAGAGATATTTAATAGTAATGGCTTTCTGCTGTTGCTAGTCCCTGGTGTTTTATTATTCCTTATTGGTTACTTTAATCTCCTCATAGCTCTGTAAATAGTTCTTTTATTAAGTTTTTACAAGTAAACCATTGGCATTTTTCATGTGTTTTATTTTGTTATCATCTGTTTGTCATACTTAAGACTGACAAAATATTGGTTCACTCTTGCTTCCCCTGAGAACTTTGTAGATGTTATTGTGCTGTCTTCTGGGTTGAGTGCTGCTGTGAAATCTTCTGCTGGCCTGATTCCTTTTCACATTGCCTCTTGTCCTAAATCCTCATTGATACTGCAATATTTCTATGAACCTGATAATTGTTTATTCTAGAATTTCACTAACTTCACCAAGATATGCCTTAGTGTTGACAGTTTGGATTAGTATTTTCTGTATATGCCCTTTTAATTTTCAGATTTCCCCTTATATTAGAAAAAATACTTTATTACAACATTGTGTACATTTGCTATGCTGTTAATTGTCCCAATGTCATACTCATTAAATACTTTTAAGACCTATTATTATTAACCACTCACCATATCTATTAACTTTCTTCTCAAAGGGAATTTTATCACTGCTATTTTCTTTTGTGCTGACTGTGATTATGTTGAATTCTTCCCTCCATGCTTCCAATTAGGTTTTGGCCAGGACTGTGTTGCTTCATGCTTCTTCTAATTTACATATGAGTTTTGGAGCAGTGTTTGTCCTTACTTGACTTACTTAGCTCTGCATTATTCATCACATTCTGTTGGTATATTGTCTCATTTTGCTTCATTGATTTCATTTCCTTTTTAATTTTTCCTATAAACAAAACAAATGTTATGGAATGTTTTCTTCTTTTCTCTATATTGGATTGCTTATCTGTCTTATATAATTGAGTTTATTTCCCCCAATTACTTCACCTGAATTTTACATAATTGTCATGCTATTTCTTTATCTTATCATATTTAACATGGTTAACTCTATTTAAACTTTCTATTTGCCCAGGTATAGAATGGGCAACTTGTGCTAGACTCCCTTTTCCGTATCTAGGATCAATGGGCATTCCTTTCAGAGTGCTTGGTGTTGTGTGTGTTCTTCCAGCTTGTCTGTTACTTGAGAGTATGGAGAAGTAGGATTCAGCTAGGAATGTGGGCAGCTGCAGTTGGTGGATCAGTCTCTGATATTTTTGATAATTAGGTTAAAAGGTATTGATATTTCTTCCACAATTTAGGTGCCTCTCACTTCTCAAGAACACTGAATCACTCAGGGTTCAACCAGAGAACGATAACCACTAGGAGATATGCAAATGTGTATATATATACATATGTGTGTCTATATATATATATATATATATATACATATGGTGTTAAGCAGCTGATTAAGCAGTGTCTGTGAGGCTGTTTACTTCCGATGCTGGAGCTTCAAGTGTTCAGAGCAAGCAGTTGGGAAGTGAAGATGAACACAAATTGGGAGGGACCAACAGCAAAACAGAACTCCAAAACAGGAGCTAAAATTCCCAAAAAAGCACTGAAACCCATGTCAGTTCTTGTTGCCGCTGGTGGTGGTGGTATGGGTGTCTTGCAGAAACCAGACCATCCGGTCTGAATTAAACACACACATATGGCCCAGGAGGCAGAGAAACTGGAGGAGAATAAAGGGGAAGGTAGAACTTGCAGGGCCAGCTGGTGCTTCACACCCACAAGATGAGTCAGTAAATCAACAACCACATATTTGAGCGACAAAAAGGGAGGCTGCTGCCTCCCTTTTGCCCCTAAATCTTCAAAGAATCTCCCTCCTGGACCATTCTAACTGGAAACACATAAGAAAAAGATCTCTGGAAAATGTAGGTCAGCCTAGCCAAGTGGACAAAGGTACAAAGATATCCTTGGATTTGGAGTTACCACCACAAATGAAAGAGAGCTTTGCCTTGAGGCCTTACTTGATTAGACCCAAGTTTTATTTCCTATTTTATTCACTTCTTCCCTGAAGCCAATCAAGAAAGTGACATAATCTAAGAAATCATGTTGCAAATTAAAGTCAATTTGCATTTTCAATATGAAAATAAAGACAATAATCATCCTTATGATTTACTATACTCTACATTTTGATTTGATATTCAGGCTCATATAAATTCACTCTGACGATAATTATTTTATTCAGGGCTATCTATGACACTGGCTTTAATATAGCTGTCTTTCCCATGTGCAAAGTGTGGCAAAGAGGAAGGGTTTAGCCAACCTTAGCTTCCCTGAGTCTTTTCCCCCGAACTCCTTTGTATAATCTTAAACAACAAAATCCTCATCAAAGTGCTTCCCTGGAATTACCTTAGCTACCAAAAGCATATGTACTCAATGAAAAGTTTTGAAATGACTCAACTTCATGAGACTGTTGTTTCAAAAGCCACAATTAATATCCAATAGTGAAAAACACAATAGTGATTTAAAAGGAAATTCAACTAGTGGTATAAAAGCATCAGCAAAACTTCTAACGGAAAAAAGAATTGCTGCCAAATAGGCAGAAATCCAAGCACCTTATTTAGCTTATGGCTGAAGATCATTCTGTCAGGAGCCAAGAACCTGCTCCATGGCAAATCTACAAATGAAAAATCCAAATACGCAAGCTAAGCATCTTGAATCAACCAATGTTTACTGTTTGCCAGATTTGGCAGTTATGAGTTGTTAACTGAATATGTACAGAAAATAAAACTATTTAGGAAGTTAGCTTAAATTTTGGTCATGAGATTATGATGCTTGTCTGTAAACTAGTTGGATAGCTTTTAACCTGACAGTGATATAATCCTGTTTTCTATTCATTTAAAGTTGTCTCTACTCTGTTTTCTGCCTTTTGTACAGAGTGACCAGCCAAGTCATGTCAGAACCACCCAGTATACTATGTGAGGTTTCCGAAGATAGAATCTTGGGCCTTTGTTTCTTTGTTGTAAAATGAAGGTAATAATATCAATATCTGATTATCTCACCAAATTGTTGGAGTTCTCTAAAGTGGCTTTTAAAAATTGCTCTGTAAGAAACAAAAGTGGATCATAATGGAATGCCATGGTTAAATCTGGACTAGAAGAGTTTTTTGAACCTTTGTTGAAGAGACTGAAAAAGCTCTTTAAAATTTAAGTGGTTATCTCTCTTCTGAGAATTGAAGATTTGAATTTATATCTTCAGATACTCAATTGAGCTAGTAAGTGAAATCCTGGAAAATGCCTGGGAATGTGCTGAAAATGGTAGTTTTGTGGCAATCAACCCATATAGTAAAAGGGAACAAGACCTCACTTTGTAAAGTCAAGTTGGTGAATTTAAGACATTCGATTATATATCAGTATGGGAATTGTATATTATTTTGCCTATTCTTTCCCTTTGCTTGAGATAAATTGTGACTATTGTGATATTTTACACTGTCATCTTAAATAGCCCATGCTGAACCAGTCTCTGTATTTGTTCCAGTGACTGTGAAAATCAACTTCTTCATTCATGTAATTGAACAATGGTTAAACAATTCTTATGAAAGGCATTTGGCATAAATTATTAAAGGATGATTTTCAAAAGTTTTAAAACCATGGCTGTTTATAAAGATATAAAATGAGCATATGTCAAAAATTGTATATTTAAATGATTTATTTTATTTAACTCGTCAATTAAGGAGGGAACCAATAAAACATTAAAACTGATTCAATTGGCTCTCCAGGAAACAAACAAAA
>CAUYRT010021384.1:0-19616 GCA_963574885.1 Lepilemur ruficaudatus | reverse complement strand
ATTAGCCGGGCATGGTGGCACATGCCTGTAGTCCCAGCTACTTGGGAGGCTGAGGCAGAAGGATTGCTTGAGCCCAGGAGTTTGAGGTTGCTGTGAGCTAGGCTGATGCCACGGCACTCACTCTAGCCCGGGCAACAGAGTGAAACTCTGTCTCAAAAAAAAAAAAAAAAATGGATTATAATTCATAGAATAAAATAAAAATGCCTGAGTTCATTATGAGATGAATAAATAAGAATGAAAATTTCTCCCTCACAGTGAGATGCCAAAATATAAATACAGAAGACCAATGTTAGAAAATAATCACAGTTAAAGGTTATTGTAGGCAATAGATCACCATAGGTAAAAGTTGTATTAGGTAAATGTATGTATTAAGTTGTAGATAAAAGTTGGATGAGGAACAGGATATTTACATGGTGTCAAAATAACTCACCACAAATTACTTAATAATTTCAAAGATAAAATAATAAATTTACAGTAAGGAGACCTGGAGGACAACCACCTTAACATCACCAATACTGGGACAAATTGTCTCCATGTGTGCCTTCCGATATGATACACTGAGGACATAATATCACCTCTGTGGTATTCTTATCAAAAGAAACCACCTGAATCTAATCATGAGGGAAAACCAGCAGACCTAAACATAGGGATATTCCATAAAATAATCAGCCTATACTTTTCAAAAATATCAAGGTCAGGAAACAAAAAGTAAGACCAAGAAAATGTTCCAGACTAAAAGAGATTAAAAAGACATGACAACTAAATTGCAATGCCTGACCCAGCATTGAATCTTAGACCAGGAAAAAATTAATTACAAAGGACATAATTAGGACAATAGACAAAATTCAAATATGGGCCAGGAATTAGACATTAGTATTACATCAGTGCTAAATTTTCTGATCTTGCTAATTGTGCCATGGTTATATAAGAAAATGCCCTTGTTCTTAGGAAATCCATACTGAAGTATTTAGTGTTGAAGGGGCAATATGTCTCCAATTTACCTACAAATAGTTCATAAAAAATATGTCTTTTAAAAGTGCACTCTAGTTGTATGTGGAAAGCAGATGCTTTTATTACCGCATTCTTTTTGCAAGTCATGCATTTCCCATATTTTCTGTGTCCTTATGACAGTTCATTTACTCTGGATCACTGAGGGTAAATGAGTGCTCCAGACAGAGGACCCTTAGGAGAACTTGGTCATACCATATGAATGAGCAAATTTTTACCATCTTAGGAAAAGAAAGGAAGTAACAACAACTACACAGAATAATATAAGAATTAAAAATAGAGCTAATTCAGTGGTAGAATGATATTTGGGGGACAATGGGCTACAGTGGCCCACACAGCAGGAGCTTGAAAGAGTTGCACTGGCTGTACCCAATGGGCTTTATTGCAAAACATGGGAAACATCATAGAGTTAATGACTCCATGTTTTAATAATATTAATCTGGAAACTTTATTTTCCCAAAGGTGAGTGTTCACAATAAATCCCTCCCATCATCAGGCAGTAAGACAACAAGAATTCTACAAGAAAACTGACAATAAGATGATTGTCTATGTAGAAAATCTGAAAGAATCAACAAAAAACTAGAATAATAAGCAATTACAGTAATGTTTCAGGATACAAGATTAATACACAAAAGTCAACTGCTCTCCTGTATATCAGCAATGAACAAGTGGAATCTGAAATTAAAAACACAATACCATTTACATTAGCACCCCAAAAATGAAATGCCTAAGTATTACATATATAATATATATTATATATAAATAAAATATGTATAAGATATATATGAAGAAAACTATAAAACTCTTTTGAATGAAATCAAAGAACTAAATAAATGAAAAGATGTTCTATGTTCTTAGATGATAGGAAGAGTCAATATTGCCAAGATGTCAGTTCTTTCCAACTTGATCTATAGATTCAATACAATCCCAATCAAAATCCCAGGAAGTTATACTGTGTATATCAATGAACTGATTCCAAAATTTTTATGCAAATTGTACAGCTACTTTGGAAGACAGCTTGGCAGTTCCTTACAAAGCTAAATATAATCTTACCATATGATCCAGCAATCATGCACACTGGTATTTACTTGAGGGGGTTGAAAACTTACGTCCACACAAAAACCTGCACATGGATATTTATAGCAGCTTTCTTTACAATTGCCCAAACTTGGAAGGTACCAAGATGTCCTCTAGTAGGTGAATGGATAAATAATCTATGGTACATCCAGACAATGGACATTATTCAGCACCCAAAAGAAATGAGCTATCAAGCCTTGAAAAGACATGGAGGAAACTTAAGTGCATATTACTAAGTGAAAGAAGCCAAACAGAGAAGCTTACATACTATATGTTCCAACTATATCATATTCTGACAAAGATAAAAGTGTGGAGACAGTAAACAGCTCAGTGGTTGCCAGGGGTTCATGGTGGGAGGAGGTATGAGTAGGAAGAGCAAAGAAGATTTTTAGGGCAGTGAAAATACTCTGTATGATACTATAATGATAGATGCATGTCATTACACGTTTTTCCAAACCCATAGAACATACACCATCAAGTGAACCCTGAGGCAAACTGTGGACTTTGGGTAATAATGTGTCAATGTTGGTTCATCAATTGCAACGAATGTACCACTCTGGTATGGGATGTTGACAATGGGAAAGTCTGTACATGTGAGCTCTCAATTTTGCTATGAACATAAAATGGCTCTAAAAAAAATAAAGCCTTAAAAAATAATAGTTATAAAAATATATTGGTGGATACTAAGCTAACTTTAAGATAAGAGTAGTAATTTTCATATCAAAGCTATCATTCATTGAATGCTTGTCACGTGTCAAATTATTAGGCAAAGCATCTTACAAATATTATCTGTAAAATTATGTGAGGTAGGAATGATTAACATGTCTATTTTACAAAGAAGAAACAAGCTCAGGGAGGGGAGGCATGGTCATCACCACAGAGCTAACAAGATGTTTGAGTTGGAATTTGCAACCAAGTCTGTATACCTGTAAACCTGGCTTCATCCCACTTAAGGTTTTTTTGTTTGGTTGGTTGGTTGGTTGGTTGGGAAGCTGGTGGTTTTTCATAGGATTAAAAGAGGTATATATGTAAAGTACATAGAGCAGTGTCTGGCCCTGTATGAACTGAGCAATTACTTATTTAGATATAGTGGTCAAGAATGTAGACTCTTCACCATGTGTTTGAATGTTTGGTTATTTAACTTTTTCTTGAAAACTCTGTGCTTAGCTTATTCATCTGTGAATGGGTATAATAATAGTACTTCTTTCACATTAGAGGACCAAAAGAGTTAATATGTAGAGAGAAAGTGCCTGGCACAGAACAGGTGCTGTGTTGATAAGTGCTACAGTTGGGCCTAACTATCTCCCACTATCAACAGTAGAAAATAGGAAGCATCATACATGGCCAACAAAGCAGAATGATGGATTTAAAAGGTTATAACCAAATATTGGAATACTATTCCCCGTTTAAAAGCATGGTTTTGAAGACTATGTAGAGACAGAAGACAATTCTCATGATACAATGTTAAATAAAATGCTGGATTCAAAAATGTCAGCAGAATGTTTTCAACAATGTTTTATATAGTATTTGTGTTTATATACATATAATGTGCAGAAAACAGATAATTAAAGAAATACTTATAATAATAAAAAATTGACAATAAGATATTAAATAAAAATAACAGGAACTGATATTAGCAAACAGATAAAATTATCACTTGCAAACTGTATGATTTTACATATAAAAAGAATAAGAGAATCAACTAAAATGTTCCCCAGAAATAAAAAGAGTTTAGTAAAGTAGCCTAATAAAATATAAATAAAAACTAATAATTTCCTGCAGCCAGTTGGAAGATAGAGCAACCAGAAAAATGTTCCATTTTCAGTTGTATTAAAATTTTAAGATATCTTAGAATGACTCTAAAAAGAACAGTGCAGAACTTACATGAAAGGAACAATCATCAATAAACAAAAATAATTCTTTTATAATAAAACAAAAATAAAACCTTCAGTACTCAAACAAAATGTTTCCATAAAAGATGGTAGAAATAAAAGAGGTTTTCATGCACTTCTCAAAAAAACAAACAAAATAACTTTAAGGGAAAAAATGCTATTTAATAACAAAACTTAAACCACTTCACCTTTTAGAAGAGAAGCATAATGATCTCATCTCCTGGTTATTTATTTTATTTAGAAAAAAAAAACACCTCAAGGGGTCTGTTTTACTGTGAAAGGAGATCCTGGGCTAGTTCAAATGGGAAAGGTTATGATAAAGATAACTATTATTAAATTGTTCTATTTAATAATGATCTTATAGGATTTTAAATTTTATCCCTGGCTTTTTGAGGATGGGCTTGGAACACTAAGAGAAAGGAGAGGGAGAAGGTATCAGAAAGAGGAGGGAGAGCCCAGAAACCTTGCAGGAATACAGAATCCAGAGAAACTAGCTAATGAAAAATATCCAGCAGCAGGGAAGGTTAAGGATCTGTGGAAACAGTGAGATCTCATATTGAATTTTAGGTTGTTGGCTGGGCTTGGCTATTGTCTACTCCCCTCCTTTACTCCCAAACATTTAATTAAAGTCATGTAAACACAACAGTCTTGGATAATGGAGGTTTGATACTGGAAAAAAGGATTGGCCACCAGAATGGAGGGTTTATGGGTGCAAGGCATTTAAGGATATCCCTGTCCAATCATTAGCTGACCATTAAGCTAACTGAGCAGAGACTTCAGTGGTCAGATGTAAAAAAGAATCGAGACTACAGAACAAGTTCAGAAAGTCACTTTAAGTAAAAACCAGCAGAAACAGCAAACCCTGGAATGACCGGGAAATCTAGTTTCCATTTTCAATACTTAGTATTTAGAAATTCCACTTAATATATTTCATTCCCATTAAAAATACTTTAAATGTCTTATTTTCAATAAAAAATTACAAGACATGTAAAGAAACAGGAAAGTATGGCCCATATTTTATAATGATAAAAGCGTTGATACATCAAGAAGATACAATTATAAATATACATATACCTAAAGCAGAGTCCCGAAATATTTGAAACAAACACTGACGGAATTGGAGAAAAATAGACAATTAAACAATAATAGTTGGAGACTTTAATAATGTACTTTCAATAATTGATAGAACAACTATAACAGAAGATCAATAGGCCACAGAAGGCTGGAACAACACTATAAACTAACTAGGCTTAACACCATCTGTAGAACATACTCATGCACATACACATTCTTCTCAAGAGCATGTAGGAATTGCCAGCCTTGCTTCCTCCACAAAAGTGACTGCTCTCCTGAATTCTAATTCAGGGTAGTTTTGCCTAGTATTGAATTTTTTAAAAATGTAATCATATGGTGTACACTATGGTGTGTTTGGTGTCCTTCTCTCCACAGTATTCTTGCAAAATCTATGTTGATGTGCCTGCAGTTTATCTATATTTATTGCTGTTATTGTCTATTTTATAAATATAACAGACTTTATCCATTGTTCTCATGTTAGGCATTTGAATTTTCTCCACTTTTTGGCTATTTCAACTAATGTTGGTATAAACCAGTATGTACATGTCCTTTGATTGGGTGTATATATGCTTAGGGGTGGAAAGGATAGGGTGACAGAACATGCTTAAGACAACTTTAGTAGATTGTGCTAAAAGATTTTCCAATATAGTATGCAAATTTATACTACCACCAGGAGCACCAGTTTCCTATGCATGCATAAAAAACTAACCCAACATTTAGTGATGTAAACAATACCCATCTTCTTACATATTGTGGACGTGTGAGTCAGGAATTCAGACTACTTAAGGGAAACATTTGTGAGAGATTATGTAGCAAAAACTTGGCAAGGATTTTTGGATTAGAGATTTTTCTTTTTTGCTTTAGGCAGCAGTTGGCCCAATCTGTGATCAGAACTGATGGGCTAATCCTCAATGATAAGGGCTGGTAAATTTAATTAAAGGAGACGATTCATTCTAGGAATAAATATTCTTTAGGGATTCAAAGTTATTTTACTAAGGAATTTATGGTCTAATATTGGGAGTTAGATATTAAAAGAACACTTAAAAGCCCTCAGATTTTATATATTAACATTTCATGATAGATTACGTGAGTGCAAACATACAGAGGGACCATGGAGGTTTCTCTCCAGATGACCCTCCCCCCTAAAAAAATTCCAAGCATACAGTTAAGAATTTAATGGTAAACAAGAAAGTCTCATGAAGCCTTATTTTCTAAACATGGAACTTCCAGCTTAGCACATTCTTGTGTCTAAAAGCTGTTTTGATTGACAAAAGAATCAGGTGAAAGCATAAACTTACAAATCTTCAAGAGTAGGCAGCAGTAACATCATAAACAGTTTTTATGCCATATTAAGTAGGTTGAATTTAATTCTGTGGACAATGGATAGCTGTTTTAAATAAGATAGAAATATAATTTGGTTTATGACCACAATCAAGATATAAAATATTCCCATCACCCTAATAAATTCTGTTGTGCCCATTTTCAATTATCTCCCCTGACCCCATGCCCCAACATTAATCTGATTTCTGTCACTATTGTTTTGCCTTATCTAGAATTTCATATGAATATAATTCTAACAGTTTTTTCACTTAACAAAATGTTTTATGCTTATATCAGTGTTATTTCTTTTATTGCTGAGTAGTATTCCACTGTGTAGATCACAACTGTTTACTCAGTAGTCAGACATTTAGATAATTTTCAGTTTTGAGCTACTATAAATAATTCTTCTGTGAATATTTACTTATAAGTCTTTGTACAAATACAGATTTTTACTTGTCTTGGGCAAATACCTGATATAAAATTTCTAAGTCATAGCACAGGCAGATGCTTCATATGATATTGCCAAACTGTTTCCCAAAGATGTGGTACCATTTTGCAATCCCATTAGCAATATGAAAAATCCTTTTGCTCTGTATCTGTGTCAATGCTTGGTATTATCACTCTTTTTGAGTTCAGCCATATCAGTGGTTTTTAGTGGTATCTAGTGTTGGGGTTTTTCTTTCCAGGAAATACAACTTAATATATTTTAACAAGTAGTGTTAAGATAATAACCAACATGTTTTTACCTATAAATTACAAATATTCAGGCCAGGCGCAGTGGCTCATGCCTGTAATCCTGGCACTTTGGGAGGCCGAGGCAGGTGGATCATTTGAGCTCAGGAGTTCGAGGCCAACCTGAGCGAGATCCCATCTCTACTAAAAAAAAAAATAGAAAGAAATTAGCTGGACAACTAAAAATATATAGAAAAAATTAGCCAGGCATGGTGGTGCATGCCTGTAGTCCCAGCTACTCAGGAGGCTGAGGCAGGAGGATTGTTTGAGCCCAGGAGTTGGAGGTTGCTGTGAGCTAGGCTGATGCCATGGCACTCTAGCCCAGGCAACAGAGTGAGATCCTGTCTCAAATATATATATAGATATAGATATAGATATAGATATAGATATAGATATAGATATAAACAAATATTCAAAAATGCCCCAACCTATTCCAATGGATGATCTTTTTAAAAACAGCTTTATTGAGATATAACTCATATACCATATAGCTCACCCATTTAAAGTGTAAAATTCAATAATTTTAACTGTATTCACAAAGTTATACAACTATCAGCACACAATCAATTTTAGAACATCACCCATTAAAATAATCCCACACTCATTAGTAGTCATTCTCTATCTTCCCTCAATCCCAGGAAACCACTAATCCACTCCATTTGTATAGATTTGCCTATTCCGGACATTTTATATAAATGGAATCACACAATATGTGGTCTTTTAAACTGGCTTCTTTCCCTTACTGTACATTTTCAAGATCCATCCATGTTGTAACATGTATCATTATTTCATTCCTTTTCATTTTCTGATAATATCCCATTGTATATCTGGATATACCACATTTAATTTTTATCCACTCATCAATTGATAAACATTTGGGTTATTTCTACTTTTTGGATACATAAGTTTTGTGTGAACATATGTTTTCATTTCTCTTGGATATACATCTAGCAATGAAGTTTCTGAGTTCTATGTTAAGTATATGCTTAAACATTTGGGGAACTGCCAAACTGTTACCCAAAGCAGCTGCACCATTTTACATTCCCACCAGCAATGCACAAGGGCGCCAATTTCTCCACTTCCTTACTAACATATGTTATGTGTCTTGTTTATTATAGCTATCCTAGTCGGTTTCTAGTGATATCTCATTATGGTTTGCATTTGCAATGCTCTAAAATGGTTTTTGGCAATTTTTCATGTACATGTTGGCCATTTGTATATCTTCTGTGGATAAATGTCTATACAGATGCGTTGCCCATTTTAAAAAGGGGGATTTTTATTATTGAGTTGTATGAGTTCTTTATATATTCTGGATACAAGTTCCTTAACAGGAAGGTGATTTGCAGATGTTTTCTCCCAATCTATAGGTGTCTTTTCACTTTCTTGATAGTGTCCAGTGAAAACACAAAAAAGATTTTGATGGAGTTCAATTTATTTATTTTTTCTTTTGTATCTTGAGTTTCTAGGTGTCACGTCTAAGAAGTCTTCGCCTAAACCAAGATCATAAAGATTTACTTCTATATTTTAAGAGTTTTATAGTATTAGCACTTACATTTAAGTCTGATTCATTTTGAGTTCATTTTTTCTAAGTCCAACTTCATTCATTTGCATGTAGATATCTAGTTGTGCCAGCATCATTTGTCAAAGTCTATTCTTTCTCTATTGAATGGATTTCATACCCTGTTGAAAGTCAATTAACCCTAAATGTGAGGGTTTATTTCTGGACTCTCAAGTCTATATTTTTAATCTACATGTCTATCTTTATGCCAATACCACAGAGACTTGATTACTACAGTTTTGTAGTAAGTTTTGAAATCAGGAAGTGTGAATAATCCAACTCTGTTCTTCTTCAAAAAATTTTGGCTATCCTGGGTTCCTTGCATTCCCTATGAATTTTAGAATTAGTTTGTCCATTTGTGCAAAGAATCCAGCTGGGATTTTGAGAAGAATTGCTTTGAATCTATGTATCAATTTGGGAAGTATTACCATCTTAACAATATTAAGTCTTTTGATTATGAGCATGGACGTCTTTCCATTTTTTTAGCTCTTTCTTAATTTCTTTCAACAATATAATTTCCAGTATAACTTTTACACTTGTTTCATTAAATCGATTCCGAAGTTTTTTGTTCTTTTTGAATAGAGAATTTTCTATTGCAAATGAACCTCTTCTTAATTTCATTTACAGATTGTCCATTGGTACTATCTAGAAATAAAATTTTTATAAATTGCTCAATTGTAAATTGATCCTCAACTTTGATGAACTCATTCATTAGTTCTTAACAGGTTTTTAGTGGATTCCTTAGGATTTTCTAGGTACAAGATAATATTATCCGAAAATATAGTTTTACTTCTCTCTTTGCAATCCGTATGCTGTTTCTTTCATTTTCTTATTTCCCTGGTTAGAACCCCCAGCATAATGTTAAATAGGAATAACAAGAGTAAACATCCCTATCTCACTCCTGATATTAAAGGGAAAACATTCAGTCTGTTTCCATTATGTATCATGTAACCCCATTAGGTATTGTTATGTAGTATCACAATGTAAACTGTGTGTTTTTTGTAGAAGACATTTATTAGGTTGATGAAGTTGCCTACTTCTAATTGAGTGAGGATTTTTTATGTATGTGTAACAAAGAGGTATTGGATTTTATCAAATGCTTTTTCTGCATCTACTGAGGTTATCAAGCAGTTTTTGTCCTTTTTTATTGGTATGGTGCATTACATTAATTGATTTTCATGTTACACCAATCTTGTATTCCTGAGAGAAATCCCTCACGGTCATGATGTATAATCCTTTTCATATACTGCTTCATTCAGTTTCTAGAATTTTGTTGGCAATTTTTGTGTCTGTATTCATAAGAGAAATTGTTCTGTAGTTTTTGATCATATGTCTTTGTCCAATTTTGTTATCAGGGTAGTACTAGCCTCAGAGAACGAGTTAGGAAGTACTCCCTCTTCTGTTTTTTGGAAGAGTTTGTAAATTTGTATTCCTTTTAAATGTCTGATAGAATTCACCATCTGGGCCTGGCTTTTCTTCGTGGGTAGACTTTTGATTGCTAATTCAATTTCTTTACTTCTGCAGGTCCATTCATATTTTCTATTTTTTCTTGAGTCAGATTTGACCTTTTTTTTTTTTTTGCCTTCCTAGGAATTTGTCCATTTCATCTAAGTTATCTAATTTGTTGCCATACTGCTGTTCATCATAATCCTTTCTATTCCTTTTTTAAGATAAGTAATAATATCCCCTTTCATTCCTGTTTTAGTAATTTTAGCATTATTTTTGTCAGTCTAAAAGTTTGTCAATTTTGTTGATTTTTCTCAGAGAACCAAATTTGTTTCATTTTCTATTTTTTAAAATTCTCAATTTCATCATTTCTACTCTGATCTTTATTTCCTTCCTTCTATTTCCTTTGGCTTTAATTTGTTTTTTTCCAGTGCTTCAAGAGAAAGGGTTTTGTAGCTTTTGGTTTTTTTTTTTTTTTTTGGTTTTTTTCCTTTTTAATGGCAATGTTTTCAGCTATAAATTTCCCTCTAGGTACTGCTTTAGCTGCATATATAAGTTTTGGTATTTGTGTCATTTTTGTTCATCTCATAGTGTTTTCTAATTTCCCTGGTGATTTCCTCTTTGTTCCACTGGTTACTTAGAAGTATATTATTTAATTTCCAGATATTTGTAAACTCCCCAAATTTCATTGTTATTTTTATTTTCAATTCATTGTGATTGCAAAACATACTTTCTATAGTTTCAATCCTTTCACATTTATTGTGGCTTGTTTTTTGGCCTATGTATTCTGGACAGTTAATCTGTGCCCCAAGACAGAAACAAATAGAAATAAACCTCTCTCCTTGAAAGAAACGTATGAAATGTGTTTTGCATGCTTTTCTTCTCCCCTTGTATTTTTTTATTTTTGAGGACTAGTTTTCAACAATGTAAACCTTCATTTCAAAACTCTATTTCTAAAATTTCTGAAATGGTCAGATTAATTCAATATCAAATCAAAAAGATCATATTGGTACTGAAAAGAGTAAGCCAGAATCCAACACCTAGGGATCCAAATAATAGCAGGCAAAAGTTTCAACTGCAAATAAAAATTCTGGATTTCACACTTTAAACCTCATTTGGAGAACTAACTTTTAAAAACTTGAACTCTCTCATTTTTTGACCAGAGGCAACAGTACCCATATTCTCTTCTTCACTTAAAACTTCACGTAAAGCCTTTTCAAGAAGTGTTGGTATAGACTAGCTATAGTTGTGATAAAATATAAATCAATCTTTTCTTTAACCATTTTACAAAAAGTGCTTAGTTCATACAACCTAAATTAAAAAGAGTATTTATACGGGAAATCTGTACTTCTATACAATTCTGCTATGAATCTAAAACTGTTCTCAAAAAAGTCCATTTTTAAAATATTTTAAAAGAGTAAGCTTATTTGATGTATTTGTACACCTCCACCTCTCCATTGTAGTCTATGAATGCTCCAAGACAGGGGTCAAGCTTTTTCTTTAAGGGCCAGATAGTAAATATTTTAGGCTTTGTGGACCTTAGGGTCTCTGTCACAACGACTCAACTCTGCTTGAAAGCAGCCACACACTATACATAAATAAATGGGCCAGGCCGTGTTCTAATAATACTTTATCTACAAAACAAGCAGTGAGGGGGCTGGATTTGGTCTGGGGTGCATAGTTTGCTGATCACAGCTGTAAGATCACTAGAAGAGAACAAACAGAATCAGTGCACACATATAAATCAACTAAGTACCAAAAACATTAAAAATTTGCTACTGAAGTAATTCAGAAATGAGAACATGACTCTTGGGAATATGAATACTTTCATAAGTCTTAGCTAAGTCAGTAGAGCTCAATTTGACATTTTACCTCCTTTATTTCTAAAACTGTTGAGGAGATGGAAGAAAATAAGAAAACTTGTTTTATATTCAATTTTGTGTTAATTTTTAAAATACTGCATGTATATATATATACACAAAGCAATGGTTACTATTTGATTATTGGAGTTTCACAATGATCATGTATTTTTCTTTGAAATTGTATAAAAAGCAAGCATCCAAACATTCAGGATAAAATCAACACCTCAAAGCATATCAACAGCAGTTCCTCCATTTAGTGGCCACACAAACTCACAGAGGAGAGGCAAATTATTTGGTTTCAATGGTAAAATGGTTGATACTTCCAATCAATGATTTTGCAACTTTTTAGCCAATGATAACCAAACATATAATTACTCAATTTAAGACAGTATCACAAATCCACTTGCATATCATTATATTTAGGATAAAAGGAAGAGCAATGCCTATGACTGTTATAAAGCTAAATAAGAAATTAATTCCTTTCTTCTTTGCGCTACTTCCACTTAGATAACACCTCAACACTCCTTAGTTCCAATCTGGAAATTCCATTTCTAAGAATTATTCAAATTCAGTAACTGAAGAGATGTTCAAAGTTGAGTGTCAAGGATGCATATTATAATCTTGTTTAGAAAGGAAAATAAAATAAGCAGCATATAGGTATCAGTAGAGGACTGGCATAGTCCTGTATGCATTCTGAAGTTAAAAAAAAAAAAAGCTGCATTCAATATTTAACACATAAAAATTTCCTAAGATACTAAGTATAAACAAAATTGCATCTATCACTTTCATCTTAAAATTAATAACATTCCATTCACATGTCATCATTAGATTATTATTCCTGGAGTATTATTCCTTAAAATATTAACACACATTATCTTTTGATGGTCAAATATAGGTGATCTTCACTTTCTTCTTTAAAATGGTCTGTGCAACAAGCATTTATAACCTTTGTAATCTAAAATAAGCCTATAAAACCTTATTTTTTTAGAATTATCTAAAAATAATTTTTTAATACACATTTTTAGAGCAGATTCAGGTTCACAGCAAGATTGAGAGGAAGGTACAGAGAGTTCCCATATATTCCCTTCCCGTACACAGTCACAACGTCACCGCTATCAGTATCTTGTACCACAGTGGTACATTTGTCACAACTGATCAAGTTACACTGATACACATTATCACCCAAAGTCCGTAATTTGCCTTGCTGGAATCATACAGTGTGTATGTACCCTGTTCATATTAGCTTCTTTCACTAAGTAATATGCATTTAACATTCCTTCATGTCTTTTCATGGCTTGATAGCTCCACTCCCTTTTAGCACTGAATAATATTCTACTGTCTGGATGTATTCCAGCTTATTTATCCATTCACCTACTGAAGGACATCTTGGTTGCTTCCAAGTTTTGGCAATTATGAATAAAGTCGCTATAAACATCCTTTTGTAGGTTTTCAATTCACTTGAGCAAACAATGAGCTAATAAGCACAATCATATGGTAAGGGCATGTTTAGTTTTATATAATTTTTTTAAAAAATTCTCAAATTCTGCTTCCAGTATGGTAGAGTTACTTCTGGGAAGACTGACCAGTACTTAAAGACTGTAAACAATGGAAAAAATACAAAAACCAATTATCTTAAGGCTCTGGAGAGTCAAGAGTCAGGTAGATTTTGGAGGAAAACCAAAACATGGAAGGGGCCAACACAATAGTAAGTTTCCTGGCTTTGTCCTGGGGGAAAGCATACTCTAAGTGTGCCACAGAACAGCTAAAGCCCCCATTGAAAATCACCATCTTTCTGGCCTGAGGAAGGCAAAGCCCAGTATAAAAAGTTAGAGGGAAATTCTGGGAAAAAAACAGCAGAGAAGGAAAACCAAAGTTTCTATGTGTAAACTCTGCCCAACTCTGTGACTGACCTCTGACCCGCCTATGTTCAGGGCAGACTGCAAACAGCTCAACTAAGAAAAAAAAAAAAACTGAGCTGAGATCTGTGCTGCCACCCACATAAGATGAGATAATTTTGCAGTTTGCGTCCAACTATGTTAATTGCCTGCTAAAAGAAAAGCAACTCCTTGGAAGAATGGAGTCCACAGTCTCTACAACATTACAGTCACAATGTCCAGGATACAATCCCCAAATACTGAATATGTGAACAACCAGAAAATGGGGTTATGGGGGAGAGACAATCAACAAAGACCAAACTCAAGATGACCCAGATGTGTAGCTATCAGATAAGAACTTATAAAGAAATTATAATTATGCTCTATGAAGTTAAAAATAAGTTAATGAATAAAAAAACTGGAAATAGAAAAACTAAAAATATAAAAAAGAACCAAATGGAAAATTTAGCAATGAGAATTAAAGGATCTGAAATGAAAATTCACTGAATGCGCTTTAATATGAGAATGGATACGGCAGAGTTGTAAGTGAACCTAAAGATAGGTTTTTTTAAAATGACTGAGACCTGTAGAATAATATCAAATGATATGGCATAGGCTTAACTAGGGTTCTAGAAAGAGAGTTGTACAGAAGAAAAAAAAAATTGAGACAATGGCAAAAAAAAAAATTCCCAGATTTGGTGAAATGCATATATTTAGAAATTCAAATATCTAAGCAAAATTCAAATAGGATTAATATGAAGAAAAACACACAGGTACATCATAAAGTACTGGAATCCAAAAACAGGGAAAATCATGAAAACAGAAAAATCACATGACATCCAGGAAAACAATTTGAAGGAATGACCACAGATATCACACTGGAAACACTGAAGGCCAGAAACAGTGGAACATCTTTATAGTGCTCAAGTAAAACAAATACTCAAAAAAATACTTGCCTCAAATGATGCTTAGAAAAGATTTTGTATTTGAAGATTGTTCTGAAATCAAAAGTAGCATAATAGAATTATATATCTCACCATCACTAATACCCAAAATTGGTTTTAAGGTATTCTTTTCAAGAATACCCAAACAAAAATAGGTATTCCTACTGTTTTCTCTTATATTTTTTAATAAAGGCTTTATTAATGCTACTTAAATTTAACATCAATTAGGATCGTTTGAAAGGCCAATCATTTCTAATTTTTATAACATTATTTTTCACTTTTTAAAAATTATTTTGTTGCCCAGGCCTGTAACCCCAGCACTTTGGGAGACCGAGGCAAGAGGACCACTTGAGCTCAGGAGTTTGAGACCAGCCTGACAACATAGCAAGACCCTACGTCTCCACAAAAAATAAGAAAAATTTAGCCGGATGTGGTGGCTCATGCCTATAATCTTAGCACTTCGGGAGAAAAGTGTACTAGAAGGCAACAGTTTAGGCTTACTGTCTGCTACCAGAGAATAAGCAAGGTAACTCTTACCTTCAAGCCTATCTTCCACAGCCTAAAATTTGTTTGGCAGTACAAGCTCTGTGTGTTATCTCTGACATTTTATGTCTATAGACACATATATTAATCGTGGTCAAAAGGAGAATTGCTTGTTGTTTCTATATGCTCATATGGAATTACTTTTATCAGAAAATCAATGTTTTCAATAACTTTTCTGCAAGTATCTAATAGTTGTTTGGAATGTCTTGCTTTTTGTTTCTGCTTTGCCTTGGAATTCCCAGACACTTAAGTAGCAATTCTACTTACCAGAGTCAGCTTGGAATATGACAGGCAATAGGGCCTTCCTTCCTTTTTTTTTTTTTTTTTTTTTAAGTATATCTAGTGGCAGTTATACTAGTATATTAGCCTTGGCAGTTGAGCTATTTTCCTGGAGAACTACTAAAAATTAATGCACTACTTTGAAAGAACAGATCATGCAGCTTTTATTTACCATTTAATATCTTTCTGGGCACAGGTGGGATTTTCCTTTCAAGTAAGACTATCACACACTTAGATAGCTGAGTACATATTGCAGAGGATTCTGTGAAGACATCGCATATAAAATACAAAAATCTGTTACATGTACATCCAATTTAACAGTAGTTTGTACATTACAATCAGAGCCTATGTCAAAATAACTCCTTGGACTTAACAAGCAGCATGAATAGATTGTGGCAGCAGCAGGTAGAAATGCCCCATGAAGGTGGCAGGTAGTGTGAACTCAGACCGAGGTCATATCTTTTTTCCTTTTCCTTGTAAGTACACAAGTAAAAGATGGAAGGGGAAAGCAATGGGCACGTGGTGGCAGTTGGCTTTGTTGTGCAGATAGTGTTATAGGCAGACACACTGGGATTATAAATTGGATACAAACATTCATTAAAGAAACAGCTGTTCTTTATCAACAAAAAGTTAATTTTATATTACCTTCATAGTTCTAATTTCCAATTGCCACACTTTGGGTATCTCCTTTTCACATACCAGGACATTTGTGAAGCTATCTAGTGCACTAATTCCAGGAACAAAGAATCTGATATAGACCCTACAGATTAGTTACTTGTATGACAAGTAGCACTGAATAATTCTAGAGAGAAAATAATCAAAATCTGTTCCAGATAGCTTTGGAAAACAAAAGCCGATGATAAAAACATGTGGTGGGTCCTTTTGCCATTTGTTCACCAGTATCATATAATTCCACAATTACAAACTCTCAGTTATAAACCCTTTTAAATAAATATACATGTGCACACGTGTATACCAAACATGAGCTGCACTGTGAGACATGACTTAGCATTACTAGTTGTGCAAACAAGTTGGCTGGTCAAGACAAAGGCAGTAAGTGTGTAAGTTAGAAATGTGTTTAGAAAGCTAAAATAAATGTCTAGTAATTCAATAGCACAAAGCACTAAGGTTCTGGTGTCTTAGCACCAATCTCAGCACCAAGGGAAATTCCCAATATTAAATAACAAAAAGCATTAAAAGCATAAAATGATGAAGTGTTAACATTTGAAGAGACCAAGAACAATTCTTGGCCCTATACTCTTACTTTCTGAAAATACCTGATTTGCACTGCATTCTTGCCAAGGAAGAGTATCCCAGGTACTGTAAATTAAAGCCAGAGGGCACTTAGTGGAGGGGGAAATACTGATTTGAAAAACACCAAGTCCTAAGAGGCCATAAGCTTTCTGAAAAATATCCAAAGTCAGTTTTTCCCCAAGCAAAGGCCATTCTCAAATGGAAGACATGATAGGTCCCTTAAAATTCATGATGCTACTAAAACTCAAAATTATATTTTATTGTCAGCAAAGACAATGTTTTGGCAATAAATAAATTTTTATTTGCAACCCTCCTCCTTTCCAATCAGAAGCAATCCCAAAATATATACAGCCAAGTCTAGGTATTATCTACGGCAGTGTTTTTCAAACTGAGTAGCAAATCAGTTGTGAGTTCGGAAACAAATTTAGTGTGTCTGAAGAGCATCTAAACGGGGCGGGGGAGGTGTATTAAAGGGTATCACACATTAGTAAGAGTATTATTTCACAAAACATTTAAAGATTTTATATTCAGACACACACACACATACACACACACACGCACACATACTCTAAATTATAATGTAAAAAGCTATTTTTATTAAGACTCAGTCAAAAAAAGTTTGAAATACATTGGTCAACGCAGACCACCAAAAATAATAAACATGGAGTTTCCACCAAAAAGAATAAACATGGGGATTCTTGGCATTAATGTCAATAAGGGGTCAGTACTGAATGTAAACCAATCTTGTGCTCTGGAATCCAAGGTGAGCTACAGAGTTCTCAATTTACCATAAACACTTAAGTTGGACTTGTTTTTCCCCTTGCCCTACACTTTTAGGCAGGGGCCTAAGCAGAAGGAAGGGGCAAAACCTTAGGTGCAATTATTTACTTGGAGTGGTATCATGTTATTTTGAGAAAAGGCATTAAAAAAGAGTAGTTCCCAGATGGTTAATTAAAAGGCTTTCCTTCTACCCTATAAAGTCATGCTGTTAGCATAAAAATGAGTAAAAACTTTTAAATTTGTCATTACAGTTTTGAGATTATAAATGGTCAAAATCAAGGCAGTCTATGATTTTGTCACTGTTGTTTTTGGTTTTGCAAGACACGCAACCACAGATACACAGATACAGAAAGAATGAGTAATCTTGTCCTTAACTACTTCACCTTCCTGAAAAGAATGACAGTCAGAATTACCATATGGAGACCGAATTCACCCTCCCAATCTGTAAAGATGCTCAACAATCATCTTTTAAAAATCAACCATCTAAACAAATGACAATGTTCAGCTCTGACTTTCAAGGACCCAGTGGCAAGGGCCACTTTAGTTCTGATAAAAAGACTATGTATGCCACCCTAAATGTACCTCATCTTGGAAGTTTCTTGGGTAGGCCAGGGTTAGCACTGATTTGGCAGCAGGTTGTAAAAAAAAAAAAAAAGTATACTGGACAGGACGTTAAACATGGGGTTCTGACCTTAGTATGGGCCTAAGTCATCTCAGAGCCTATTCTTCAGGTGTAAAAGAAAAAGGCTAGACTAAGTGATTTATAGGGTCCCTTCCTGAGATAACTTTATTTAATTTGAATGCAGCTCTAAGATTTTTATCCAGCTTTCTCTGCAACTTTGTCTAATAATTCTTTTAATAAAAGCTTTAACTTTTAGTAACTATTTCTGCCAATTTCCTTTACAATCACCTCTCAAACATTCAAGGTTCCATTAAGCTCACTCAGCCCGGATACTTTAAACACATCAAGTAAAATAAAGCTAATAAAAAACAAAATTTAAGGCTTTTTTTTTTTTATTTCAGCCAAGGAATGATGCATGCTACAGATTAATCTTTACTTTTCCCCACTTGGTTTTTCAAAGAATACCACCATTTCACCCCCAATGAACATGGCACTTGTTTGTTTCCTCCCCTTCTAATTCACTCCAGATTTTCAAGTGTTTTCTTCAGTAATGATGCTTTCTCCTGCAGCTCAGGTCTGCTGTCTGTCTCCATAGTAGCTAAAGACTCAATCAGGAGCACTCGGCATTCAGATGTCAAACATTCCCACTGTTTAGATTCTGAATGAAAAAAGAAAGAAGGAAAAAACCCAGACAATCCGTATAGAACAAGCAAGGAAAAAAAGTTAAAACTATTTTTTCTCCATATACACTATCCCCAAAATAAATACAAAGCAACCCCTTGATAACAGATCCGTATATAGTGATCACGGGTTAAATAGATGTCTCAAAACCTAATTATTGACAATAGCCTGAAAGCACATCAGGTAGTTTCACCTCCTTTCGCCAGTAAGAGTGTAATGAAGAGAAGTGAACTGCACTGAAACAAAGTAGGAAGAAGGAAGTATCAAGGCAAGGCACACAGTAGCAAACGAGTCATTTCCACAACACCACAAGGCCACCTTATAAGATGTGTTAGTAAAAAAAAAACGTTGGCCGGGCGTGGTGGCTCATGCCTGTAATCCTAGCACTCTGGGAGGCCGAGGCGGACAGATCGCTCAAGGTCAGGAGTTCAAAACCAGCCTGAGCAAGAGCGAGACCCCGTCTCTACTAAAAATAGAAAGAAATTAATTGGCCAACTAAAAATATATAGAAAAAAATTAGCTGGGCATGGTGGCACATGCCTGTAGTCCCAGCTACTCTGGAGGCTGAGGCAGGAGGATTGCTTGAGCCCAGGAGTTTGAGGTTGCTGTGAGCTAGGCTGACGCCACGGCACTCTAGCCTGGGCAGCAGAGTGAGACTCTGTCTCAAAAA
>CAUYRT010021381.1:0-27863 GCA_963574885.1 Lepilemur ruficaudatus | reverse complement strand
TTTTTTTGAGACAGACTCTCACTCTGTTGTCCGGGCTAGAGTGAGTGCCGTGGCGTCAGCCTAGCTCACAGCAACGTCAAACTCCTGGGCTCAAGCAATCCTTCTGCCTCAGCCTCCCGAGTAGCTGGGACTACAGGCATGTGCCACCATGCCCGGCTAATTTTTTCCATATATTTTTAGTTGTCCAGTTAATTTCTTTCTATTTTTAGTAGAGACAGGGTCTCACTCTTGCTCAGGCTGGTTTCGAACTCCTGACCTTCAGCGATCCGCCCGCCTCGGCCTCCCAGAGTGCTAGGATTACAGGCGTGAGCCACCGCGCCCGGCCCAAAGAAACTGTTATGTACCTGTACTGATGTACAATGTCTTCCAAAAAAGAAGAATGCCTTACCTATCACATTAATGAGAAAATAGAAACTAGACTGCACGAACTTCAGTTGTCTCCCCTTCACTTCAAACTGATCTATTATAATTATACCCTCCTTCTACTGTCCCTTCCCTCCTTTTGCCTATCCTGAAGGAAAAGTTAGGATAGTCTTTCCAAAACTATCCTTCTACATTTACTCTTGAGTCTATTCCTTTCCACTCTTCAGTGATCTCTCCCTATCCATTCCCATTTTCATTTATTCAACTATTAATATTTATTTGTTCAGCAAACATTCATTATATTCTTATTAAACATTAGATTAAGTGTTTGTGGCTCTGAAAATTTAAAAGACATGTTTCCTGCCTCCAAGGGCCTCACAGTCTAGTGGAAGAGGTAGTAAAATAAACAGTTACAGATGAAACAACCATGACACAGTGTGCAAAGATCAACAATAGAAGTCTGCAAGTTATGGTGTGGTTGTACACACAGGAGAGGTTGAAGAAGGCCAGGATGGAGGGATGGACACCTGACCTGGGTCTAGAAGTTAGCCAAGAGGACAAGAGGGGAATGAAGGGCATTTTAAATAGAAGGAACATGCACCAAAGCACAATCATACGGGAGAATTGAAGGAACTAAATAAAATGAGTTCAATAAGGTAAGAGCACAAAGAATAGATATGTCTTAGAGGCAAAGGGTGAAGAAGAATTAGACCAAATAATAAAGGATCTTGAAAGCGATACGAAATTATTAAAATATTTTAAGGATGGAAGAAATATGGTCAGAATTGTATTTTAGGAAGATCAATATTTTATCAGAGGATAAGACTGGAAATTATTGAAGTAATCCTGAAGAGAAATGGGCAATTGGGAGTGTATGGTGGTGTGATTAGAAGAGGAATACAGAAAGAGGCAAACTTCAGTGTAAAGAAGAACTTACTTTAAAGACATACAAATGAAGATGCCTAACAAATTGTTGGTTACATGTGTCTGAAATTCAAAAGTATGGTTATTGCTGGAGTTGTAAATTTGGAAGTCATAAGCACCTTGCATAAGGTGAGATTGCTTAGGAACAACAGTATGCAAACTTCATGGGGGAAAGGCAGGCATTTTTGTAGGTTTTATTTATTACCGTATCCCAAGCACCTAGAGGTGTGCCTGGCATGTAGTAAGCATTCAGTATTTGAATAAATGAATGAAATAATGAAAAGTAAGGAGGGCTAAGAACATGACTCTGAGAAACACCAACATTTAGGGATGGACACAAGAAAAGAAACCAATGAAGAGATTTGATATAGAAAGGTTAGAGAGATAGGAGGAAAAGCAGGAAAGAGTGAGATCGCAGAAACCAAGGGAGGAAAGCTTCTAGATGATCAACAATGCTACAGAAAGGCCAAGTACAATAACAAAAAATTATCCATTAGTTTTGTCAAACACAAAAGTCTTTTGTGTTTTAGTGACAGTAGTTTCAATGGGAGGGTGGCAGTCAGATGATAGTGGCTTGAAGAGTATATGGAAGATGGCTGGGCGCAGTGGCTCAGGCCTGTAATCCTAGCACTGTGGGAGGCTGAGGCGGGAGGATCACTTGAGGTCAGGAGTTCAGGACCAGCCTCAGCAAGAGCAAGACCCCATCTCTACTAAAAATAGAAAAAATTAACGAGTCAACTAAAAATAGAAACAAACAAAAGGAAGTAGCCAGGCATGGTGGCCCACACCTGTAGTCCCAGATACTTGAGAGGCTGAGGCAGAAGGATCGCTTGAGCCCAGGAGTTTGAAGTTCCTGTGAGCTAGGCTGACGCCATGGCACTCTAGCCCGGGCAACAAAGTAAGACTCTGTCTCAAAAAAAAATAAAAATAAGAGTAGATGGAAGATGGCAAGGAACTGGAGGCTGTGAATGTAGATGCCTCTTTTCAGAAACTTGCCTGCATCTATATTAACCAATTTTTCTTTCTCCTTTCATTGGTCCTTCATTCAAGCTGTAGATAGGCTCAAATCTCCCCGTACTTAAATTCTAAAAAGCTTTCCCGGCCGGGCGCAGTGGCTCACGCCTGTAATCCTAGCACTTTGGGAGACCGAGGCAGGCGGATTGCTCACGGTCAGGAGTTCGAAACCAGCCTGAGCAAGAGTGAGACCCCGTCTCTACTAAAAATAGAAAGAAATTAACTGGACAACTAAAAATATATAGAAAAAATTAGCCGGGCATGGGGATGCGTGCTTGTAGTCCCACGTACTCGGGAGGCTGAGGCAGAAGGATCGCTTGAGCCCAGGAGTTTGAGGTTGCTGTGAGCTAGCTGACGCCACGGCACTCTAGCCCAGGCAACACAGTGAGACTCTGTCTCAAAAAAACAAACAAACAAACAAACAAACAAAACTAATTAGTCAATACCTTTTCCAAGACTTACTATTATCTGTATTTTTGATTATTCTAGTGGGTGTGCTATAATCTCATTGACAGTATCTTATTATGTTTTTAATTTGTATTTCCCTAATGGGTCATTATGTTGAGCATCTTTTCATCTTATTAACCGCTTGACCATTTGTATATCTTGTTTTTTTATTACTTTTTTTTTTTTTTAAGAGACAGGGTCTCACTCTGTCACCCAGGCTGGAGGGCAGTGGTGTGATCATGACATCGCAGCTCATTGTAGCTCCGAGCTCCTGAGCTCAAGCAATCTTCATGACTTAGCCTCCCGACTAACTAGGACTATAGGTGCATGCCACCACATCCTGCTAATTTTTAAATTTTTTATAGAAATGGGGTCTTGCTATGTGGCTCAGGCTGGTGTCAAACTCATGGCCTCAAACAGTCTTCCTACCTTGGTTTCCCGAAGTGCTGGGATAACAGGTGTGAGCCACAGCGCCTGGCCCCATTTATATATCTCTGGAGAAATATTTGTTCCTGTCTTTTGCCCATTTTTTCTTGGGTTATTTGTCTTTTATTATTGAGCTGTAAGCATTTTTTTTTTTTTTTTGAGACAAAATCTCACTCTGTTTACTGGGCTAAAGTGCCTTGACATCAGTCTAGGTCATAGCAACCTCAGACTCCTGCTCTCAAGCAATCCTCCTGCCTCACCCTCCCGAGTAGCTGGGACTACAGGCATGTACCACCACCTCCAGCTAATTTTTTCTACTTTTAGTTGTCTGGCTATTTCTTTCTATTTTTAGTAGAGATGGGGTTTCGCTCTTAGCTGAGGCTGGTCTCAAACTCCTGATCTCAAGTGATCCTCTTGCCTCAGCCTCACAGAGTGCTAAAATTATAGGTGTGAGCCACCACGCCCAGCCAAGAATTCTTTATATATTCTGGATACTGTACTTTTGTTATGTATATGATATCAAGATATTTTCTTTCTTTTTATGTTTTCTCTTTTTACTTTCTTGGTAGTATCTTTTGACACAAATGTTTTTAATTTGATAAAGTTTTCATGCTTTGGGTGTCTTATCTAAGAAACCAGTACCTAATTTAAGGTCATGTACATTTTCATCTGTGTTTCTTTCGAAGAATTTTATAGTTTAGGTCTTAAATTTAAGTCTTTGATCCGTTTTTTTTTTATTTCAACATATTATGGGGGTACAAATGTTAAGGTTACATACATTTCCCTTGTCCCCCTCCCTCCAGTCAGAGCCTCAAGCCTGCCCATCCCCTAGGTGGTACGCATTGCACTCATTATATATGTATATACCCACGTCCTCCTCCCCGCTCCCGTCTGCCCGACACCCAATAAATGTTGTTCCTATGTGTCCACTTAGGTGTTGATCAGCTAATACCAATTTGGTGGTGAGTGCATGTGGTGCCTGTCTATACATTCTTGGGATACTTCCCTTAGTAGAATGAGTTTCAGCTCTATCTAGGAAAATACAAGAGGTGCTATATCACCATTGCTTCTTGTAGCTGAATAGTACTCCATGGTATACATATACCACATTTTATTAATCCATTCGTGTATTGATGGGCACTTGGGTTGTTTCCACAACTTTGCAAGTGTGAATTGTGCTTCTATAAACATTCGAGTGCAAGTGTCTTTTTTATAGAGTGTCTTTTGTTCTTTTGGGTACATGCCCAGTAGTGGGATTGCTGGATCAAATGGTAGATCTACTTGTATCGCTTTCAGGTATCTCCATATTGCTTTCCACAGTTTGCAGTCTCACCAGCAGTGTAGGAGTGTTCCTATCTCTCTGCATCCATGCCAACATTTATTGTTTTGTGACTTTTTGATAAAGGCCATTCTCACAGGAGTTAAGTGATATCTCATTGTGGTTTTGATTTGCATTTCACTGATGATTAGAGATGTTGGACATTTTTTCATATGTTTGTGGGCCATTCTTCTGTCTTCTTTTGAAAAGTTTCTGTTCATGTCCTTTGCCCACTTTTTGAAAGGGTTGTTTGATTTTTTCTTGCTGATTTTCCTAAGTTCAGGGAGACTCTCTTTCTTGCCCCAATAACAGAGCTATTTAGTGCCTGCACTCTGGCTACAACTCAGGTTTCCTGACTCCTAACCCCAGACAGCTTCCTTGACCCCATGCTGTCTGTTGGATCCTGTAAACAAACTCATTGCTTTAGGTTTAACAGCACATTGAGGTCTTCAGAAGGTGTCTTTGAACATGGAAGCGTATTATGAGTCTTCCAGGCAGAGTTCCAGGTCTAGCATTCATCTTGATCTCCAAAGGGAAAGTTCTAGGCCTGAGAGCAGTGTGCTTATAAAAAGCAGGGCTACAGTGTTTTACAGCACAGTTTTTTTTTTTTTTTTTTTTGTGACAGTGTCTCACTCTGTTGCTCAGGTTAGAGTGCCATGGTGTCAGCCTAGCTCACAGCAACCTCAAGCTCCTGGGCTCAAGCGATCTTCCTGCCTCAGCCTCCCGAGTAGCTGGGACTACAGGCATGTGCCACCATGCCTAGCTAATTTTTTCTATATATTTTTAGCTGACCAATTAATTTCTTTCTATTTATAGTAGAGATGAGGTCTTGCTCTTGCTCAGGCTGGTTTCAAACTCCTGACCTTGAGCGATTCACCCACCTCGGCCTCTCAGAGTGCTAGGATTACAGGCATGAGCCACCATGCCTGGCCGTACAGCACGGTCTTTAAATTTAAAAGAAAATAAACAAAAAAGCCCTGGGTTTCTGATTTGACCACATTCTAGCTCAGTGACTATGAACTATTTTTTAATTTTTTTGTCCGAGTTTTTGTTTTATCAGTTATAATACGTAAGTATTATAAAAATATCTACCTCACAGGATTGTTGTTGAATTCACTGATACAATGATACAAATCCTTTAGGAGCAACTGGCACACAGTAATGAGAATGAATATAAGCATTGCTATTATTATTAGTTAAATGCATAGAGTCCTGGTCTATTCATAGTAAGAGGTGAGAGCTAGTTCTGGCTGGGTTCTATGACCTCGCACTTTAGTTTTGTTTGTTTCCATCTGTATGGTAGGAGAGGGGGGAATGGGAGTGAATTCTCTCTTAAGATTCCCTTTGTCTCACACGTGAAGACTGAGTCTCTAACATTCTAGATTCCATTTACTAGTTGAAGACTCTGCTTGTTTCAAGGTTCTATGAGATTAAGATCCTGCAACTCTAAGATCCTCTTTCTGGGATTCCAAGATTCCGTGACTCACTCAAAATTCATTGAGAGATTCCATCTGCACAAATTATTCCCTCTGCACAGATGAAAGTTCTTCCAAGACTGGAAGAAGATTGCCTGACTGGCTCTCATTAGCTCCTGCTGCAGGTTTCACCCTAAATTGCCGCACTTCTCGGAAATTCCTTCCTGATCCATCTTTCAATACACTTTCCACACCCCTTCCTATTGTCTCTCCTGGAATCCTGTTCCTTCCCATATCACAACGCGGGTCCCAAATGATAATTATATTTTTGTTTAATGCCTGTCTTCTTCATGTCTCCATTGTCTGGTAAATTACTCAATAAATATTAGATAAATGAAAAATAAATGAATGAATTCCACAATTCAAAGAGTCCATGAGTGTTTATTCCCAAGATTTTCTATTTCAGACCCTCCCCACTCTCTGCCCCATCCCAGGGTTGACACCTGGGAAGCTAGTGACCTTTCCAATCTCATGGTGTTGTCTGGACCGTGGGTGCCTTGCCCCTCTGCTCCCTACCCCTCCATGATTTCTCTGTGGGAGCCCTTGGATTAGAAGAGAAGGCTGATCTATGTCTCTGTTATGGAAACCAGCCCGGAGCAACTATTCAATCATTCAGCAAATATTTTTCTAGTGTCCACAAAGTGCCAGGCACTGTGCTAAGACACTGGGGACAAAGGGTGGGCAAAGCACACCTGGTCCTGGCTTTCAGAGAGCTCACACCCTGGGAGGCTGGAGATGGACATTCATGACATAATCACATCAATTCTCATAAAATTACAAACTGCAATAAGTGCTGTGGGATGGAGAGGAACAGCATGCTCTGAGAGCATATGACAGCCTGCAGTCTAGACCCAGGACCTTTGCACAGCTTGATGGTTGGATTCAGTCAAAAGGCTGCACTCAAGGATCCAGAAGGCCACATGTGGCCCCAAGGCCACAGGTTCCCCACCCCCATGAGATTCTGTGGCTAGATCCTTGGAGAACTGAGTAGTCACAGAGCCCAGTGGAGGAAATACATGACTCTTGTAGTGTCTGCAATGTCTCTTACTCAAATCCAACCAGCACAGTAATAGGTCTCCCATCTAGAGGTTCATGACCCCTGGCTGATGACCAGCCTCATCTGGGAGCCTGCTAAAAAACAGATTCCTGGTCCCCACTCTCATTAAGACTGGGTGGAGTCTGGAAACCTGCAATACCAACAAATCCTACAGGTCAGTAGTCCCCAACCTTTTTGGCACCAAGAACTGGTTTCATGGATACAGTTTTTCCATGGGGGTGGGGTGGGGGTGGAACACTGACTCATCTCCACCTCAGATCATCAGGCATTAGATTCTTATAAGGAGCACACAACTTAAACCCCTCCCATGCGCAGTTTACAGTAGGGTGGGTGCTACTATGAGAATCTAAAGCCTCCACTGCTCTGACAGGAGGTGGAGCTCAGGCAGTGATGCGAGCGATGGGGGAGCAGCTGTAAATACAGATGAAGCTTCTCTCGCTCACCTTCTGCCAGTTCCTAATAGGCCACAGACCAGGACCAGTCCTTGGCCAGGGGTTGGGAACCACAGCTACAGGCGATTCCAGTCTTCAGCAGATGTGGGAACCAGTAGCTAGCGCTTCCCAACCCTGGCTGAAGATTAGAGTTACTTGCAGAGCTTTAAGACGATACATACCCCACCCCACCCCCACACATACATATTCCGAGGCAGTTTCTGATTTACTTGGTCTGGGGGTGGTGCTCAGAAATTGTCATTTTAAAAACATCTCAGGTGATTCTAATGGGCAGCCAAAGTTAAAAACCATTGCATTTGTCTAATTTAGAGCCACTTCACCCAATACAGAAGTCACTAAACAGATGTGTCTATTTAAAGTTAATTCAAATCAATGTTAAAAACTTCAGTTCCTCAGTTGCACTAGCTATATTTCCAGTGCCCAATAGCCACATACGGAAATGGTTACCTACTGGGCAACACAGATACAGAACATTTCCATCATCACGAGACGTTCTGTCAGACAGCACTACTCTGGAAAGCTGGTCCCCAAATAATTCCTGCTCATTGCATCATTGCGCACCCAAACCTGACTTGAGATGGTGTTAAAAGCACCTTGAGCGAGCTTGATAATGTTTGCTTCCCACAGGCCAGTGCCTCCTATCCAATAGCTCGCTTGCTTCTTACCAGTTCTGCCAAGTAGGCCAGAATGTGATTATTGCTCAAACTGACATTTGAGAAGAACCAAGGTTCAGAGAAGGAAAGTAGTTGCTTAACATCCCATAGCTAGTGGGTGGCAGGACTGGGAATCAAACCAGGAACTTTGACTTCAATTTCAGTATTTCCCGTAATGTTTCTTACATAGCAGAGCCCTTAGAGACTAAGTGGGCTGAGCCTCCCAGTATTGTACACGATGAATGACAGAGATGGAACTAGCAGGCTTGTCTTCAGCATCCACAGGCCAGGACCCCTTCCTTATGACAAAGGAAGGAGCATGGAGAATGGGGACAGGAAGGGAAAGTGGGGTTTCCCCATGAAGGACCTTGTGCTCCTAGGTGGTGGAAGAGCACTGGGAAGCAACAAATCTGTCCCAAGTTTGTTTTTCTCTCTTCCTCATTCCCAGGCCAGGAGGAAATCTTTGTCCCTACGGAGGACTACTGTGAGGTGGTGCAGCTGTGCACCCATCATGCAGCCCTGATTCCCTGACAGGTGACCATCCCTGGCCCAGGTGACATTGCACCGGTAGTTCCCCCCGGGGACGGACATCTCCTTTAATGTGACAAAGGGCTTCACCATCCACTGGCCCTGAGGTTCCTAGGCTGGCTCCCTCTTCTGCTGGGCCAGTTCAGTGGCATGAAGCAAGTATCTACCACATACATGCTGATCTACATCAACTGTGCGTGGGTCTAGGGCTCTGGGTGGGCAGGGAAGGGGAGGATATGGGGACAGATATCTTCCTTGGGAATCCACCTGTGGGCTGTGTGGATTAAGGAGCTCTAAACAACCCACCAGCTTTCAACAACACTCCATGTAGTCAGCCACTTTCTCCAGCCAGCCAGCAGCCAGCCACCAAGCCAGCCTGCACCAGCCCAGGAAATTTCCATCCACCTCTCTATCCTCAAGCAAGTCGAACTATCCTGTTCATCCATCCTCCTTCAAATCAACCATCCTGTCAATCATTCCATCATCCGCCCATCCCACATTAATTCTTTATACCCATTCACATGTCCACACATTTATCAATTCAATCACCTCCATCACTCATACTCTATCAATTTAACCATTCTACCCATTCATTCTCTTCATCCATTTCTCCATCCATCTACCTGCCATGAACTCAGACATTGTAACAATCAAATCAGCAGTTTGTCTCCATTTTCTCTCCCCTGTCATCCACGACAGACCCACCTTCCTCCCCCAAACCCACCAGGCAAGCTTCAGCAACATCAGTACAACTAAGGAAGAGCTTCGGTGTGACCTGTACAGTTCTGGGTGAGCCAGAGATCGCTGTGGCCTTTAGCTGGGCATATCCAGGGCAGAAGGTAAGCAGAGAGTAAGGGGAGGCTGTACATACATGTGCATGTGGTATGTTGGGCCAGGGGAATGGGAGTGAGGAATTAGGATCAGGGCCGAGAGCGATCGTGGCAGAATGGAACCACAGCTTGACTGAAAATCTGATGGCCCTGGATCCTCATCTCAACTCTGACACTGCTCCTCGGAGGGAACTGGGGCAAGTTACTTCCCTTTCCTGGGCCTCAGTTTCCTCATTTGTCAAACAGAACAATTTCTCAGGTTATTGCATAAGAATGTAAAATTTGTCCCTTTGTTAACTTATTCTACAATAATTACTGAACACCCACCATATGCCAGACACTGTACTAGGTGCTGAGACTACAGCGATGAGTCAAAAAGAGGAATGATTTCTGTTCTCTGCAAGCTTATAGTCTAAACAGGGAGGAAGAAGTGGGAAATGGATGAATGTGACCATGCAGAGAACGTGCAGTGCTACAAGGAGAACAAAACAGGGCAATGTGCCAGGGTCTACTTAAGATGGAGTGGTCAGGGAGTCATCTCCACTCGTGTCCACGTGACCCAAACCCCCGTGTCTCCCCTACCCCTTCTTAGCTACCTCCCTGGCTGCAGGCATCTGGGTATACAGCAAGGAGCAGAAATAGGGGTCGGTACCTGTGGGAACCTCAGTGTTCCTAATGCCAAGGAGGGGCCCCCACAGAGCAGGAAGCATCTTGTCATTCACCCCTTGTGCTCTCCCACCCGTCAATGGTTTCACCCCTCGATTCAACCTCAGCCTTACTCCATGCCTTGACCTACTTTGAAGGTCACCTGCAGTCTAGCCTTCACCCTAACCCCAAGCTCTGGGGCACAACTGGGGCAGAGCGAGGGCCAGTGGGGCTCCAGAACCTGAGGAGGGGGCCCAGGACTGCTGGTGGGCCACCCAGACTCCAGGATTTATTCTTCAACGATCCCTGCCACTGGTATAAGTCCTCAGTGAAGACCCACCTCCGCCCTCCCCCAGCGGAACACAGAGGCTAAATGAATAAGATGGTGCATGTTCTTTTTAGTTTCTGTAGCTTGTCTGCCCCAGAGTAAGGAAAAGTTTATTTTCCTATCCACCACAGGTTGCAGGAGGGAAACCCGGCTCCACAACTTGCCCCTTCTCCAGCCCTGCCCTTCCCAATGAAAACCATGCATTCTAAAGTGCATTCTGCAGCCTGAAGTGCCAGTGGGGTGGACAGGGTGAGGGTGAGGGGGTTATTCAAAGAGGTTTGGGAAATGCTGGATGCTTTGCCTCCTTCTTGGACATTTGCAGTGCACATTAGCATATTAAAGGTTCTGATGAGTCCTACAGGTTACAGATCTGTTTAGCTTGATGGAACCTACAGTTTCCCAAAATACCTGGCCACCAGTCTTGCCTATTAGTGTCCAGTAAATTAGTGTATCCCGGATGTGCTTTGGAAAAAGCTGCATGGAAAAGTACACGTGTGCTTCATCCAAAGGTGTCCTCACGGCTCCTGGATCGCCTGTTTGACCGTGGCTGAAGCAGCAGCTCGGCACTCCCCTCTCTCCACCTCTTTCCCTGCCCAGCTGGGGAAACGGACAGTCCCCTCTGAACTTGCAGAACTAGAAACGGATGGAGACTGGATCCAGGGGAATGAGGCAGGCAGTCTGGGATGATGTCACCATAGAACAACTGATGGAGGGAGAATGCTGATTGACTGTTGCTTCACCGGCCCAGGGCCTGGGATCTCAGTTTGCCCTGTCGCTAATGAGGGATAGGAAGCTGCCTCAGGGATCTCATGAGGACCAGGGGAAGGAGGGGTGTGTGAAGCACTTCGATGGAGATGCTCTGTGCGGGTGAGGGGTTTTTATAGTTTCCAGCTGACCTGAAGCTTCCTGAGAAGGATCTGAGATCCACATGGCCAGGGCTGGAGAGCCCGCCGAGGTCAGTTACTCCAGCCACAGCTCTTTACTGACGGGGGCCCTGGGCCTGGGCTCAGGGTGGCAGGAGGAGGAGGTGAGAGCAGGAGGGAAAGAGAAACTGAAAGTGGGTGGGGACAGGGGGAGGAAGAAAGAGGAAGACCCAGTCAGTGATCTGATCTTCCCAGAGCTTGGGGAGGAAAAAAAGAGCAAAGGGTGAGACCTGGCTGCCAGGTGAGGTCCTGGTCCTGACTCTGTGGGATCCCTGCTGCACCTTGCTTTCCTCATCTGCACAGGGAGGAAGCTCCAGCTCTGACCGCTGAGTGTTCTCAGACCCACTAGGGTGGCCCCTGTACTCAGACGGCACTGAGATGGAAGGACCAGGAGGGCTGAAGGGAAGGCCTTGCCAGGTCAGGGAAGAGGAGCTCTGGCCCTCAGCCCTGGGCTGACCAGCCTCTGGCCCAGGAGTGATGTCTTGGTGGAGGTGGCTGCCCGGCCCCACCAGCCCCCGCCTTCAGAGCCACCCAGCCCTCACCTTCCCCAGCTTGTTCACAGGGTTACTCCACAGGCCCCAGTCTGACCTTCAGACAACCCTAGAATGGGACACTGTAGCGACTTGAGTCATTTGACCAGTCCCCCAACCATTTTATAGCAGGGGTAAACTGAGGTTGAGAGAAGGCCAGGGCAGAAGTGGGAACACCTGGGGGAAGTTGACAAGTCAGTGAGCTGCGACAAAGCTGACAAGCTGGGCCCAGGGCTTGTCTCCTTTGTGTCAGACAGCCAATGTGGCACAGGCTGCCCTGGGGAAAAGCCTCAGCACTCCCTAGATTTGGACAGAGAAAGGCAGGGAGGCAGGGACTCCTCTTGCATATGCCCTGGGTCAACTCATGGGAAGGCGCTTCTCGGGGCCTCCAAAGCCCCCTGGGTGATTCTACGTGATCCACCCCGCCAGGGCTCACCGGGTGCACACCCTGGCTCCCCTTCTCGCTCCCACCCTCACTCCTTCCTGGGAGAAGAACTGAGAGGCTCCTGCTGTCTTCTCTGGAAAGTCCTTGGAGGGATGGTGACCACAGGCGTCATGGCAGGCCCAGGCCCTGCCCCCTATGTGGCGAGGAAGGAGACCTCGGTGGGGGTGACAGAGGCCAGGGGGAAGGCAGGCGAGGCGTTGGCCCCCAGGACGCGGTACAGCAGCTCCTCCTTCTCCTGCTGGAGCTGTCGCCGTAACTGGGCCTCCTTCTCCAGGGCCTCGCGGGCGAGAAGCAGGTCTTCCGAGAGCTGTCTGTGGATGCAGACACCGCCCAGGGTCGCCTACTGGGAATGGCTACTATAAAGACCCACCCATTCCTCCAGGAAGCCTTCCTTACATGGGCCACCGGCCTGCCACGGGTTCCCACTGCCCTCCTCGTTTGCCTGTACTCAGCAGGCAATTATCTGTTGACCAAGGAGCATGGGCCTCATGGGCAGACAGCTCTGGGCTGCTCTGAATCTCTGCTTCACCACTTAATCTTGGCAAGCCATTCCATCTCCCTGAATTTCAGTTTCCTCATTTGTAAAATGGGAATATTCATAATAGGCCCACGCTCTTAGAGTCATTATGAGGATTAGATGAGGAAGTATGTACAGTATTCAATAAATCATATCTGACACATGAGACTGTTCTCATTTACTAAGCCCTAGGAACTGATTCATTCCACTTAGGCCTGGGGAGCTGCCTGCTTCCTGTTTCCTTTTCCCCGTACCGGGCTTTCCTAAAGAGCCCACTCAGCCAGGACAGAGACAAACTGCCACTAATCAGGGCACGGGGGCTTTGGCTTCTGGGCAGAGCTGGTCCCTCGGGTTTCCTGACTCCCAAGGAGAGAGGAGCCATGTTCCCTGGATGGGCGCTGGGCCCACCTGCCAATCGCTGGACAGGTGCCGGAATCCATTCCCCAAGCTCCGTGGAGACTCTCCCAACCTGGAATGGTGGCAGCATGGGTCGGGATGAGAGGAAAGGGGACAGGAGGACAGTTACCTTGACAGCACCCCCTGGTTCCGGCTTCGGACGTGGAGGTCCTCATTCTCCTGTTGCAGGGTTGTGATTTTTTCCTCCAACATCAGATTTTTTTCTTTCTGTAACAAATCAGAAGGAGCTCGGGAAGCTGCCAAAGGCACATGGCACAGTGCGTGCTGTCACCTCCCTCTTATCTGTGCTCCCTGAAAGCGCCGATTCATTCTAGACTAGATGTTACATTTTGTGGAGCAGTAAGATAAATTAAAATAATAAAACTAAAGAGTTAACAAAAGGTTGATGACTTTTCATTTTGCCACAGGAGGACGTTAAAAAAGAAGATACAGCCACTACCACCTCATGTCACCATCAGTTCATAGAAGAAAGGATATTTTTTGTTCTCCAAAAGTCAAAAGAATATGATATATATAAATAAAGTTTGTTTTCTATGCATTTCTACAAAAATGAACTAAATTTATAGGGAATGTTTGAGATGGTGTGATTAAAACGTAGGGTGTGTGGCATGCAGGAGGCTAGGGAGACTTCTCCTGGAGCAACAGTCTCTGCCTGGAGTCAACCCTAGGTTTCTGGGGCCTCTGATCTCCTGTGCCTCCGATGCCCATAGCTCCCAGCCCTGTTCTTGCTGATGCTGGTCTTATTCCCTCCAGCCCTTCCTCCTTCCTCAGTCTCTGCCTGACATGCAGTGTCTGCCAGCCTTCCTGGTTGGTCAGGTGCCCTGCCCTAGCATTGTCCAAGTGACAGCAACACAAGTAGCCACGCAAAGCACAGCAGCCAGAAGATAAGGAGCCACCGCCTGCCCAGACTGGCCACAGAGCAAACTCAGCCGGGCAGCATAGGCGGCAGGGAAAACTAGCATGGACCAGGCTGGGCCTCCTCAAGCCACCGCCCCTCTGCCTGCTTTACAAAGAAGATGCCCAGAAGACAGGAGCCTGGAGCCACATCCCCCAGCCACTCCCAGCCACGGACCACCGTTTCCATGAGCATCAGCCGTTTGTCCAGCTCATGAAGACGCTCATTCTTCATCTCGATGACAAAGTGCAAGCTCTCCAGCTCCTGCTCCCAGAACTGGCTGGGGCTCCCATAATCCTACACAGGGACAGAGTGACATCATCAGACCAGCAAATAGAGAAGGGCACAGGCTACTTCCCTTGTCCCCATTCTGCCACCAACTCACTGTTGGACTTTCACAAGTCGCCTTCCTCCCTAACCCCACAGTAAGTATTTAATGTGCTTTACACCTCACTTTATCCGATAGCACCCTTTGAGGTACGTGCTAGGAGCTTCACAGAGGAGGCGGCTGTGGGTCACATAGGCTGAGCCACTTGCACTAAGTGGTAGGTTTGCCATTTGTACTTAGTTTTCTGAGTCCAGAGCCTGAGCACTTTACTATCCCTGTGGCTCTCTCTGAGCCTTACTTTCCCCCTCACTGAAATGGGAACCCTCTTGCCTCCAGGCCCTTTGCAGGTGAGAGTGTCAGGTCTGAGCCTTGCCCTTGAAGAGGGGCTGGCCTTTTCTCCTGCCTGACCTTGGCCTCCCTTGAGATTCAAGGAGAAAAGGCCCCAGATGTACTGCCACCTACCTGGATGTGCTTCTTGTAGTCTCGGCTCAGAATGGACTCCTCCACCCTCTTCATCTTGGCCTGGAAGGCCTCCAGCTGTGAGGTCAGTCTGGTTGTGGTCTCCTGGAGGGGCAGGGAGGAGATGATCAAAGCCTGGCTCAGAAAGGCTATAGGTGGCCTTCACCTTATCCCAGAGAGGGATTATTTCAGGTTATTTAGTCTGTCTTTGGTCTACACTACGTGAATGCAGGATTCAGGATTCATCTACTTCAACCATTGCTTGAAACACACCAGCCCCACCTCTTGCTAGAAAGCCTGTAATGGCTTCTCATACTCTTGGGAACAATATCCTGGCGTTCAAGGCCAGTGTTAGTCTGGCATTCAAAGCCCATCCGAACCAGCCTCGATGAACTCATGCCGTCTCACCTCTCACTGCCCACTCTATACATCCTCTCTTCCAGCCAAATATCATGTTATTTCCCCAACTGCAAGGTGCATTCTTGTTCCCAAACCTTTTCCCTGCCAAGAGTTTACTCCACCTAAACCTTGACCATTATCTTTAGGATAGAGGACAAGCCCTTCATATGGCTCACGGGCTCCCACCTCTGGCCCTATGCCCACCTCTCCAGCCCAGCCCTCTCTCCCACTGTTACACCCCAGGCATCCTGGACTTCTCTCAGTTCCTCAGGTATTCTACATTTTCCCCCTTTCCTCTGTGACTTTGAACACATTGCTTTTTTTTCTGCCTAGGGCAGGCACCCTTCCTACCCTTCTTCACATGAAGAACTCTAACCCATCTTTCCGGTTCCAGCTTAGCTCTCACTCCCTCTAGGAAATATTCCTTGAGCAGCCAAGTTGAGTTTGATGCCTCCTTGCATACTTCCACAGGTCCCTGTGCACGTGCCCACCAGTCTAATCACTCTGCACCCGGCCCATGCCATCTCCAGGATCTCCCAACAGTCATTGGAGAAACAGGCCAGCCCTAATCGCCACCCACGTCCTTCTCGGCTAACAACCTGGTCATTACATCAAGGGGACCGTATACACCATAACAGTCATGTTGGTCCCTCATGCCTAAGTAGAGGCCATTGGTTTGGGCTGCTTTGGGGCTTCCTGCTGCTTTCCTGCTGCTCCACCCCTACCCTCGCCAGACGCTGCCACGGCCCAGCCCCTCTCACCTGCAGGGCAGCTTTGGCCTCCTGGAAGGAGTGGGTAAGGGCTTCTTTCTCCTGTTCATATGAGGCCCGGAGGACTGTAGGGAAAGGAGACCTCTATAAGCTCAGATACTTCTCCCCAAAGCCTTCTGGAATGCTCCTTGATTGAGGGCCAGAAAGTTCTAGATGATCACCTGGACCCACAGGGGCCAGGAGGCTGGGAGTGGTCTTATTTACCCTTCTATCTCCTAGACCTGCTTGAGGCTGTGCCAGAAATACACCAGGTGTTTAATACAAGCTCATGGAAATGGAAACCAGTTATATCCTGGGAGGAATTCTACCAGACTTGGGTGCTGCTCACACCTCACTAAGGCAAGCCTATTTCCCTAGGGTTACGTCAGGCCCTGGAAAATGTATGGGGCCGATGGCTTGTCAGCTGGGTTAGCCCGATCACACAATCATTAAATCACTAGTGGTCACGCCAAAACACAAAACTGTGCTAAGTACATTGGATTTGGGGCCAGGAAATCCACCTGGTCCTGGCTCTGCCTCTGCAACATGGAGCGATCTTGAGAAGATCACATGAAACGTCTAAAAGCCCTGTTGCCTCAACTGTGAAAGGAGGTTGATTAGCCTGGCCTGGCTGCCTCTGAGGGACAATTCGAGGATCACATGAGAAGAGGACATGCAAGGGCTTTCCAGGCAGGGCGGTGCTGTGCAGAGCTGGGACTATTATCATTCCCAACAGCAGTACAGTTGTACGCATCGTCCGACATTTCCCATAGAGTTCCTTTTGCAAAATTCCAACCTTGACTCAGCTGAAAGAAGACAACAGGGGAATGACCAATCACTGGCCAGGATGGGAAACAGAACAGAGAGGACAGGCAAGCCAGGTTTAACACAGCTAAAGGGCCAGGTATACAGCAGTGACGAATCAGAGAATGTTAGGTGAGGATAAGTGTGATAGAGCAGTCAGATATTGATCAGACCAGTTGCATAAAAGTTATAGCCATCATGTTTTAAAATTATGAGCCTGATTTGTTAATTTGCCTGTAAGACAGGTTTCGGTTCAAGGTAATATGGAGAAAGCAAACTGCATCCAGTCTGCCCTGTTGAATGTACCTATAAAACCCGGACTGAAAAGCAGATGGTAGCGGCAGATTGGGCAAGAAGACCAGAATTTGAAATACCACTGAACCAGCAGATTTAAACAAAAACCAGAATCGAATATACTCAAATATTAAAAACATCGAATACAGCCCCAATTGGTCAACATACAATCCAAAATTATTCAGCGTACAAAGAAGCAGGAAAATCTCAACTCCCCTGAGAAAAGACATTCAACACCTGCCTATGCTGAGATGCCACAGGTGTTGGAATTATTAACAGAGTTCTTGAGGCAGCCATTATAAAAATGCTCCAAGAAGTAAAGGTGCTCTGTTACTGATAACAAGCAGGGAAAAAATTAAAAAGGAGAAAAAGAAACAGAAATAAGGGTAAATATACTCTTTAAAAGAATGGAAAAATAGAAAGTCTTAGCAAATAAATAGAGATATTAAGAAGAACCGAAAGGAAATTTTAGAATTTTAGAAAGGAAATAAAAAGTGCACTAGGTGGATCAAGAACAGACTGGAGATAGGCAAGAGCCAGTGACCTTCAAGATAGATCAATAGAAATTATCCAGTCTAGACAACAGAGACAAAAGGAAAGATCGGAACAAAACAAGTGAACAGAGCCTCAGGAAGCTGTAAGACAATCCCCAGATGTGTAACATTTGTATCATCAGAGTCAAAGAAGAAGAGGAGAAGAGTGTGCAGCGCAGAGAAAGTTATGTGAAGAAAGAACGGTTGACTGTTCCTCAAAAGGCAAAACACAAACCTACAGATTAAAGAGGCTCACTGAACTCCGAAGTAAACCCAAAGAAATCCACACCCAGAAACATCCTTTCTGAAAGCTAATGGCAAAGAAAAAATCTGGAATAGGACCAGAGAAAAACACGACGTTACTTATAGGGAACAACAGCCCCAATGACTCTGCATTTCTCATCAGACACCTTAGAGACTGGAAGGAAGAAGAAAATTTAAAAATTACTGAAGTAAAAGGACTATAAACCCAGAATCCTACATTCAGTGAAAATATCCTTCAGGGGGGAAAGAAGGTGAAATGAAGACATTCTCAGATGAAAGAAAACGAAGAATTCCTCCCCAGCAGATCTACTCTGAAAGAATTACTGAAGGCGATTCTTCCAATGATACCAGAAGGAAACTTGGAACTTCAGGAAGGTAGGAAGAGCAACAGAACTTGTAAATATCTGGGTAATTATAATAGACTCTTTTTATTCTCTTGAACTCTTTAAAATATGATTGATGAATAAAAGCAAAAATTATAACTCTGTCTGATGGGGTAATCAATGTATGTAGGTGCAATACATAACTGTAACAAGAAGGGGAGGGGGAGAGGAAGCTAAATGAGGGTAAGGTTTCTACATTCCATTTGATGTGGTAAAATATTAGCAGCATAATTACTTTGAAACATGTTTGATACAATGTTAAATGAAAAGAACAGGCTATAAAATTTTACATATAAAATGATCATAAACATGTTTTAAAAAGGTAAATAACTCTGGAGAAAGGTCATGTAAACACTGATGAAGAAAGAAAAAAATTGGTAGGGCATTTTCAAGGTCAATTTCGACAGCATCAAAAATATACATAACCTTCTCCAAAGAAGATATACAAATGGCCAAGAAGTACGTGAAAAGATGTTCAACAAAATTAGTCATCAGAGAAATGCAAATCAACCACAATGAGATACTACTGGACACATACTTGGATGGCGATAATAGTAATAATAGCAGAAAATAACAAGTGTTGACAAGGATGTGGCACCATTGGAACTCTTGTGCACTGTTGCTGGGAATGTAAAGTGGTACAGCCACTGTGGAAAACAGTTTGGCAGTTTCTCAAAAAGTTAAGTAAGCACAGAATCGGATCACCGTATGACCCAGCAACTCTACTCCCGAGTGTCTATCTAGGGGAACTGAAAACAGCTGCTCAAGCAGGTGCTTGTACTAGTGGCACTATTCATAGTGGAGGGCGGAGGCAGCCCAGGTGTCCATCAACTGATGAATGGATCAAGTGCAATGGAATATTATTCAGCCATGAAAAGAAATGGAATGCAGATGCAGGCTGCAAGATGGATGAGCCTTGGAAACACTATGGTGGGTGAGGGAAACAGGTGGAACCATTTATACGAGCATCCAGAACGGCCAAGGCCATGGAGAGAGACGGTGGATTCGTAGTTGCCAGAAGGTGGCAGGGGTGGGGGTGGGGTGAGGATAAGGTGGTGGGTGTGGGGTTTTCTTTTAAAGTGATGAGAGTGTTCTGGAATTGGATAGTGGTGATGGTTGCATGGCAGTGTGAATATACTAAATGTCACTAATGGTAAATATTATGCCTATTTTACCAAAATAAAAAAAAATAGAGAGAGACATAGATAAACTTTGCCACACCAATTCTACCAGGATATTTTTCTCAAAAAAAAAAAAATCATGAATGTGTCAACGATTTTACAAAATGGGATTCACTGTGTACATATCATTGCTGTTATAAACAATGGCAAAATTTTGAAATTACTTAAATGTCCAACCAAAGGGACTCAGTTAAATGAATGAGGGTACACATTCGAATGCTCTGTAGTTACTAAAACTTATGTTATAAGGCCGGGTGCGGTGGCTCACGCCTGTAATCCTAACACTCTGGGAGGCTGAGGCAGGAGGATTGCTTGAGCTCAGGAGTTCGAGACCAGCCTCAGCAAGAGAGAGACCCTGTCTCTACTAAAAAATAGAAAAAAATAGCAAGTCAACTAAAAATAGAAACAAAAATTAGCTGGGTGTGGTGGCGTGTGCCTGTAGTCCCAGCTACTTGGGAGGCTGAGGCAGGAGGATCCCTTGAGCCCAGGAGTTTGAGGTTGCTGTGAGCTAGACTGATGCCATGGCACTCGCTCTAGCCCGGACAACAGACTGAGACTCTGTCTCAAATAAATAAATAAATAAATAAATAAATAAAACTTATGTTACAGGAGAGTTTAATGACAGGATGCTAATGCAATTCAAAGTGAAAAAAATCAATTTACTTCCTCTTTCCAAAGTGTGTGTATATAGATGTATATTCTGTGTATATACACAGAAAAAGAAATGAAAGGGATCTATATCAAAGGGGTTAACAGAGGCTAGCATGAGGTGGAATTAATTATGATTTTAATTTTCTCCAAAGTAGAAAAAGTGCTAATAATTATTTGCCAAGTATCTTGCATTGTTCTACATTCTATCATTAAATTGTTTAATTCTTACACAGAACCCTTTAGAGCGGTGAAGTAACTTCTTCAAGGTCACCCAGCTGGTACTCGGTGGAGCTGGGATTCAAACCCATGGACCATGGCTCCAGAGGATGAGATCGTAACCACCATGCTATTAATATAAGATCTGTTTGTTTAACCTACAGATTCCTAATTTTCTATGATGATCACATTTGGTGATATAAGAGGAAAGAAAGTTATGTTTTAAAAACAATCAATTGTAAGAGCTGTCATCATTGTGGGGATGGAATATGGATTTTTTAAATTCTCCTATTTGCCTAGGTTTTCCAAGTTTCCTTTAATGAACAGGCATTGCTTTTAAAGTGGAAAGAAAAACCCTCTCAAATAAGGAAAATCAAAGCATAGTGCCAGAAGTTAAAAGCCATGGCCCAAAGGAAAGTTCATCACCCTTCTAAGGCCAAGGACCCTGTAGACTCACTGCATATGGACCAGAGGGAGGAGGGAGGGGCTGGTAGGGAGTCCCCAGGTGAACTCAGCAGGTGGGGCCAGAAGCAGGTACTGCCCACACCTTCGCCAGTGGAGCGGCTCCATCCTTACCTTGCAGGGCCTGCTCGTGTTTTCCTTCCAGAGCTCTTCGCTGCTCATCCAGTCTCTCTTGAAGCTCTAGCTCCCTCTCTTTCTCCACCTGGGGGGCAAGGGTCCCGAGCAGGGTTGAGATGGAGTAGGTTCAGACAGCATCTCTTATCCGCTCCCTACATGGGAGGGCTACCAGGAGCTTGGTGACCAGAGTCCCACTCTCTCCTCTGAGGGATGGGAATGACACGCCCAGAGAGGGCACAAGCCTTCCAAGACACAGCAGGCATGGCAGACTTCGTCCTCTTTAGGGCTTGGCAGAGGTTTCCCAGAGAATTCTCTATGTGGAAAGGGACTTAGGAGTCTTTTAATGCTGATGTTCACTCAAGGCAGGAAGCCCTTGGCTGGTGTTTCCTCTGCTTGCATATACCGAGTGACAGCTCCTTCCCCCTCCAGGCTGCGTATTCTAACCATGGGTAGGGCTTACTGTTATGAGTGACCTCTAACTTCTTCTACCATCAGGTCCCAGATCTGTTCTCTAGGGTCATACAGAGCCAGGCTGCTCCCTCAGCCCAGGCAGCCCCTCAGGGACCGGAGCACAGCAGCTGTGTTGCCAGCGTTTCTCTTCTCCAGGCTGAACATTCCCAGCCATGTTCACTGTGCTGCACCTGAGATGTTTTCTAGGCCCTTCGCCACCTAAAAGGGTACGGCTGGTGGGCACACCCAGAGGCAAGGCGCAATTTAAAGAGGTCTAGCCTCAGCCCGCCACTGAGTTCCTGTGTGCCCTAGGACCAGCTCCCTTCCCCTGTGTAATGAAGGGTCTCAATTTGATGGCCCCTAGGGACACTTTCCAGTCTCATCGTTAAGGATTCCATGGGTAAAGGTCAGGGCCAAATGACCTCAGGATGGTTACTCTACAAAAACAAACTTAAAGACCTGCAGACACATTTAGTTAACCCACCTTTCATAAAAGGTGTTTTTGAAAAATGTATCCAGGCAAAGCATGTTTTAATGTATTTGGGGCACTCACTGTAGCCTTCCAGCTCAAGGGCAGCATCTGGGCTCTATTTCTCCCTGTACCCCTTATAGTGCCCGAGGCAGCACCCTGTCTGCACACAGGAAGTCCTCGGTGAGTCTGCTGAGTGAATGGAATCTAGAGGAGACTCTTTAGCGCAAGTAACCATAAAATTTAGGCCGGACATGGTGGCTCACGCCTGTAATCCAGCCCTTTGGGAGGACAGGATCACTTGAGGCCAGGAGTTCAAGACCAGCCTGGGTAACATAGCAAGACCCTGTCTCTACAAAAAATATAAAAATTAGCTGGGCATGGTGGCACATGTCTATAGTCCCAGCAACTTAGGAAGCTAAGGTGGGAGGATCCCTTGAGCCCAGGAGTTTGAGACTGTAGTGAGATATGATGATGCCACTGTATTCTACTCTAGCCTGGGCAACAGAGCAAGACCTTGTCTTAAAAGAAAAAAAAGAGAGAGAGATACCCATACAGTTTAATAGAACAATTAGTTTATAACTAGAGATATTTTTTAAAAGAGACTTTAAACTTCAGAATTTTGAATATTTATACTGAACATGTTTCATACTTATAATTTAAAATAGCCAATTAAGATGATTTAGAGAAAACTTTGTACTCTATCCTAAGATCCTTCCCACTGCTCTACCACCTCCCTTTGGTAAGGGAGGAGGGCGAGGAGGGGTCAGTGACGAAGCTACAGTGACGACATGGAAATCCCAGGCTGTGCGTTGCCTTCAGTCGTGACATCTCTGCAGCATCCTTTAGTCTGAAATTGTTCCTCTGTCTTTCCTCATGCATCATGACCTTGACACTTGACTAACACAGGCTGGAAATTGTGCACAATGTCCCTCAATTTTCATCTCCAAATAATTTTAAACATCTCAGTGTTATCTCCTCAAAGAGGCCTTGTCCAATCCCACAGATTTGATAAAGGGCTTCTAGTCTGTCCTTTCATAGCAATCTAAACTTTTCGTAGCACTGATAATTGTCGTAAATAATTGTGTAAATTGTGTTCAGCATCTGACTTCCTGTCTCAGGACAGGCTAAATTGTGCTGCCATAACAAACAACGATAAAGTCTCGGGGGCTTAAACAAAAGGCTTATTTTGCACTCACTCCATGTCCATTTTGGGTGGGCAGGGAGCTCTGCTGCCCAGGGATTACCCAGGATGCAGGGATACAGGCTGATGGAGTAGCCATGTGGACTGCGCTGCCAGTTAGCTAGACAGAAAGACCTCGAGGGTCTCGAACCAGCCCGGAAGTGATGCTGGTTCTCCTTTTCACAACTCATCTGTGGCCCCCCCAACCATGAGGGGGCCTGGGAGGGTAATTAATCCAGCAGCACCAGTGGCTTTTACTCTTCCCAAATAGACTGTCAGTTTTGTGAGAGCAGCGGCCAGCTCTGCTTGGGTTAACCAACGTGCCCGACACGTAGCGGCCTGATATAAATGTGTGGTCAACAGATAAAGGACTCCTTTCTTGGCAGAAGGAATGAGAGACCCTTACAACAACAATAAAAGCCAAAAACTCACCCTGGGCTATATCAAGGTTAGCTGAGCAGGAGAAAAAGAGGGGTTGGGGCTCCCTGGGCTTACCTGTTGTGCCCATTTCTTCTTCTCCTCTTCGTGTTGCTGGAGAATTCTGGCTATGTTCTTCTGGTGCTGCTCTGCCTCCTCAGACACACAGAGCTGGACAGTTACGGCTGTAGGTGACAAAGCAAAACATTCACACAGAGCGGAGATGGGGTCAGGGCCGGCAGAGAGGGTGTGGGGGGCCGGAGCGAAGAGATGGGAACCCTGGGGAATGGCGTCAGTCGGGGACCAATCTCCAGAGACAGCCTCTCAGACCTCCCGGGCTTTGGAAACCTTTCCTCAAGGCAGAAGCCAGAGGTCTCCTTCCGTCCCCTAGTAGCCGCAGCAGAGCCAGTAGCTCACAGGACACAGTCAGCCCGTAGACGTGTTCTATTTGCTCCACTCAAAGTTAAGGAAAAAAAAATAGTTGCTGATACTTAATAGCTGGGAAGCTTTTGCTTAAGAATACAAATTTCCAACTTTTCTGGAAGAATCCAAAGAACTGGCAACGCAGGCCTTCAGGTCCACCGGGGGCTGGAGCTCAGAAGCGGCTGCCTCCTCCTTCGGACGGGACGTGGCTCTGCGCTCGGCCACAGTCTTCGCCTCCCCCTGCCAAGCCTGTGTGTAGGGGGCCACCCTAGCATTTGCTTCACCCGCTGGGCCCGTGAGCACCTGAGTGCGTGGCCTCTCACCTCTAGCATCTCCTGGGCTGGAGGCAGAGGGGCTGCTCATTTGCAGGAAGGAGACACAAACAGGAAGTCTAGCCCTGGCTTCGGGAAACTCCAACACAGGCCTTGCCAATGCCCTGGGGCAGTGACTGTCCTCTCTGTGCCTCAGTTACCCCATACGTGAGGTCAGGATAATTATGGAATCTACATCATGAGGCTACTGAGGTGACTAAATCAGAAAAGAGCGGCAATAAAAATAAGCAAAGCAGGTGAGCGGTATGGAGAGCTCCCCACACCCATGGCACGTCCGGCACTGCCCCATTGCCTTACGGGATCACTCCCCTAATCCTCACAGCGACCCAGTGTCGTGGGTACTGTTATTATCCCCATTTACAGATGAGGAAACTGAGGCGCAGAGAGGTTATACAACTCGCCCAAGATCCCCCAGTTCACAGTTGGGGGAGCCTACGCAGTCTGATTCCACGGCAAACGCTCCCAACTACCAGCTTATCCTGCCTGCTTGTGCACGAAAAGACACGCAGTGCCAGGCACTTTGGGGGTGCCCAACAGACGTTCTTCACTGTCCATTAAATGTCCTCTAAATTTTTAACAGTGCTCATGACAAGCCTTGGAGGTTAATACTAGTGCTGTTAGCATTATGATTAGAGAACTTCCTAGCAGGGTCTGGCAGAGGGTATGGTAGAAAGGTGAGGATGAGGGAGAAGCCAACACCGCGGTCAGTGCCATCAGGACAGGAGGAGGACTGCGTTGGTGTCCTTGAGACCTGAGCTCCCAGAGGCATGAGCAGACAGACAGAGGTTAGGTGATAGCAATGGTCAGGGCTGACCATTGCTGACATCCATGTAGTTTCCTATCTTATAGTCAACAAAGAGACTATAAGATAGGAGAGACACGGACTCTCACAAACCATCTGGCTCACATGTTGTCCATGAGATCAGTACCCAACTGGCGTCAGCTGGAGAGAAGTTTATTAAAAAGATACATCCTTACTAAAAATCCAGATGCTTCAGCCCCGCTCCCAGAGATTCTTATTCAGTTGGTCTGTGCTAGGTCCCTAGAATCTGTATCTTTGCAGTTCCCAGGGTAATTCTTATACACAGTCAGAGTGGAGGACCCTGAATTCTGCTCTAATTGCTTAGCTGGTACTTAGACTTCACCTACAATATCCCCAACAGCCTCCGGGCTGTAATGAAACACCTTCAGAGATAGGGAGCTCATTCGATTACCAGGGAGCTCTGATGGTTTTAAACCAACAACCACACAAAAAACTCTTTGAGATTGAGCTGGATTCCGTCTGCATGTTGTTGCTACCTTGAGGCCCTAGAACTGACCTCTGGGTCGCACTGAACAAGGCTCATTTTTCTTCTCCATTAGGCTACTTCAGACACCTGGAGGGAACTGTTGTTTCATGGCAACATCTTCTTTCCAGACGGAACATTCTCTGTTTCTTCAACTGTTGCTTACAGGACATGTTTTCTAGATTCTTCACCAGCCTGATCTTCCTCCAGCATATTCCCTTAAAATTTTCTGGATCTCTCTGAAAATATACTTTCTAGAACTATATTCAGCACTCTAGGAGTGATATTAACAGCCTAGAACAGGGAAGCACAGGTCAGGACTATCATCTCCCTGATTTCAGACATGATCCCCTATTAACGTAACCTGTCTACGCTCTCATGAAATATTTAAGTAGCTATATCACCTTTGTTGACTATAAGATAGGAAACTACATGGATGTCAGTGGGGACACATGGGGCTGGCTACTCACCTGTGTCCCCATTGAGGGGACCTAGTTCCTGGGGTTCTGGTCTGGGTGGCTGATCTGGTTCTTGGCGCTTCTGGAAGTAATGAGACAACAATAGGTGAGGGGAGAGGGTGGGAGGTCAATGAGAGGATGGGATTCTTCCAAAGCAAAGCAGGACTGTCAGTTACACCAGACACCAGGCTGCCCCAGGCCTGGTCCATTTAGACTGTCTCCCTCACCAGCCCCAGCAGCACCCCCTGTACCGGGGGACAGTTCCTGAGCAGAATTTCTCATCCTTGCCAGGGACACCCTCAGTGGAGAGTTTCTTGACCCTTCCTTAGATCCCCATGGTCTGGCTCCAGCTGCCTCCTATGGGGGCCTCCCTGCCCACCCCTTCCTTCTCCCAGGATTTGGCTAGACCTTCTGCTATTACCTTCACCCAGCTATGATCTTGATGTGCCCTAAAACCTCCCAATTCCCAATTCAGAGATGGTTCCCCTTTCCTTTCAGAGTCTATGGCTACCCCAGCTTCCAGCCAGGTTCGCCTGAAAGTTAAGTGCTATCAGGGACAGAACATCAGAATTTCAAGCCCTGATTTTACCATACTGGTTCTCTGGTAAACAAGCTGTTTCTGCAACTGTAAAATAGAGACAGTGGCACTTGTCTTGCCAGATGCGAGTGAGGTATGATATTCAGGATGTACCAGATGCTATGCTTTCTTGCCTACACTATCTTAATTTTCAGAACCACTTAAGAAATATGAATATCCCAAATTTAAAGATGGGGAGGCGAGGCTGAGTGAGATTAGGATTCAATCAAGGTAGTTTAGGGGATAATTGGCAGAGTCAAGTATTTGAGCCACACCTAGTGGGAGCTTTAGCCAATCGTGGCCAGTGTTGGTTGAATCTGATCAAAGGAATAAATGACGCAAAAGGGCTTTCAACATCGCTAAGCAGTGCCGGTGGCTCCCAGATTTCGTAAACGACTAATATTTTTTAATGAGAAAGTGGATATGGACTGAGAAGGATGCTAAAAAAATTATTTATAGATCACTGCCCTTTTTACAAAATTTTTAATAAAATTTTTTATTTTATAAAAAATAAAGAACATTTTTACCTTCCAGAACATAGTAAGGAAAGGCTCAAGAGCAGTCTTCCAGGAAAGGGGAGCTGACATGTTTACCTGACCTCACATCCACTCACACCTTCAGTTTTCTTGTTTCACCCCAGACAGGTGAAAAGTTGATTGAACTGGACCAGGATTTTGGGTGGAAAAAAACATTTAAGCCCTTTTACACACTTTTCAAGATGCTGGAAGGAAAGCAGGAAGGGGGGAGAAAAGGGAGAGATTGGGGAAGGAAGGAAAAGAAGATGTTCTAGATCCCATTTTAAGACATACTTTTTTTCAAATGTTTAAAAGTTTTACAAGAACGAGAAGGTTATGAGAATGTTCAGTTGCAAATTATCACTATAAAAGAAAAGATTTGGCTGGGCGCAGTGGCTCACGCCTGTAATCCTAGCACTCTGGGAGGCTGAGGCAGGAGGATTGCTCAAGGTCAGGAGTTCGAAACCAACCTGAGCAAGATCGAGAGCCCGCCTCTACTAAAAATAGAAAGAAATTAATTGGCCAACTAAAAATATATAGAAAAAATTAGCCGGGCATGGTGTGCATGCCTGTAGTCCCAGTTACTCGGGGGGCTGAGGCAGAAGGATCGCCTGAGCCCAGTAGTGTGAGGTTGCTGTGAGCTAGGCTGACGCCACAGCACTCTAGCACGGGCAACACAGTGAGACCCTATCCCCGCCCCAAAAAAAAGAAAAAAAGAAAAAAGAA
>CAUYRT010021380.1:0-15937 GCA_963574885.1 Lepilemur ruficaudatus | reverse complement strand
CAATTCACCAGCTAAAGAAACCTATCTGCATTACCCACAGAGCTCCTGCATGTTCCTACTGGAGTACCATTCATTATCTTCATGTAACCCACCATTATGCTCCCACTATTCCATCAGACATTACCTCATAATCCATCGTATCCCTTTCTGTCAGTGTTGGTGATTTCTGTTATGCCGCATATCACTATAACTTTGGAAGTTAAAAGACAGTGTTTATGATTTTCCTTCATTGAGTTTTAATTTCCACATATTAAAACCTGGCTCAGTGAAATGTAATGCAGTATGTGAAAAGCCTGGTTTAAAATAAAGAGAGATCCCACAATTCTTATTTGCAAATCTAATCTGCAGGATAAATGAAATGCAAAGGTTGATGGTAATGGAACATTGAAGGTTGGCAAATAGAAGATTTTTAAATCTGGAAATAGAAAAGGCATTTCTATTTCTACTCAATTATACAAGTGCAATATTTATTAATATCACGTTTGTCTTACAGGAGGATGAGGCTAGGCTACTTTTGCTACAAAATATACATTGTAGAATAACACATTTTAGGAACAAAATCAAGTGTTTTTTTTTCATTTTTAAAGTGATTTTTCATTAAAGAAAGTAAAAAATGCTAAGATACGTGAATGCACATAAGACAGCCAGGGCACAGTGGGAACAGCGTAGGTGCTCCTCCCCTTCCCTGTCACTCAGAAGTAAGTCGACTGGTCTCAGTGAGTCCAAAGAAGGGAAGTATCCAAATGTCATCTTGTATCCTATGTCCACAATTGGAAAGCAGGGGCCTTGCTTTGGTTTCAGCCCAGCTGTCAATTCCCTGTGTGGCCTTGGTGGGTCAAATATCTTCTCTTGAGCACAATTCCTTCAACTAAAATAAAAAGGTTTAGATAAGACAACCTCTCAAGTTCCTACCAGATCTAATCTTCCATGAGTGTTCTATGATTTGGCCATAATATTATTGACTGTGAATATTGTAAAGTGTGGCAACAGCTCTAGAGTCTTAATTTTGTTGCTCCAAATAGCACTAACTTCCCTAGACAGCTGCTTTTATTCCTCTGTATTTGCACTGTCTAATATAGAAGCCACTAGCCACATGTGGCCATTGAATACCCAAAGTGTGTCTAGTATGAATTGAGATGTGCTGCAGATATAAAATGCAGGCCATATATCCAAGACAATTAAAAAAGTGTAAAATATCACTATGCTTTTGTATATTGATTGCATATTGAAAAGGAAATTTTTTGAATATATTCAGTCAAATAATATATAAGATTAAATTATATATTTTATCTGTAGAGCACTTTGGGTTTCTCCCCGGCCTCTGCTAATAGGCAGGACCTGAAGCCAGCAGCTCTCCCCTGGCTGTGATGTGGGCCAGGAGGTTCCCTGCCCAGGATTGCAGTCTGAGCTGGGAGCATGGCCCTCCCCAAAGCTGATCTGCCCCTGAAGGCATACACACCTCAGTAGGCTCCTTCACAAACATCCCTTCTGTGCCCCCCGGCAATGCAATCGAGACCTGGGTGTATGGGTTCTGGTCTGCAGGCCTGTCCCCTGGATTTTTTTTCTTTTTCCCCATGAAATTACCTTCTAATTATCATTTAGACAGAAGCATGCAAATAGTCTTAGGATCTACTTAAGAACCTCCCCAGTTCCACTAAAGCTACACTCCCCCTTTTCAGGAACAAAGCAGGTATTCGGGTAGCTGCTTCCTCTTCTGCATCAGCTCGGTTTGCATTAATTTTTGTGAGTGTTCGGCCAAACCGTGCCCATTCATCATTGTGGGGAACAGCAATCTGCTCTCCCACATCATATATAACACTCTGTCCTTCAGAATCACCCACGGCAATCTCTCTTCCAGAATGGGTCCATCTTACACGATTAAGAGCAGGATTACCCTCCACAGAAATGCTGGCAGTTGGTACCTCTGTGTCATTATTGAGATTCCACAAATCCAGTCTCCTCAAACCATCCACACAGACAAATAGGGCTGGGTGAGTGGATGACCACATAATATCATAAACATAGTCTGAATCATCTTCAAATGAATACAAAGGCTTGTTATTCTTAGTTGTCCAAAGTTTTACTGTCCAGTCAAATGATGAAGTGACACAAAGATGTGAGAAGTCTACTGCTCCGACAGCTGCATGACAGTGGATGCCAGTGATTGGTCCTTGATGTTCCTCAAACATCTCACTGATTCCAGCTTTGCTGCCGTGGCCCTGGAGATCAATCCCTGACCCTGACAGGAAGAGGACTGCCAGTCCTAAGTCACCCACGGGGTGCCCAAGCTGGATCAATATCTCTCCGCCTCTGAATTTGCCTCACTCTCCTGGAGTCACCAGGCAAGTGGCACCTGGGAGGGCTGGTGGGTAGGGAGCTCAAAGTCTGAGTACCACTCAGTCTGCTATAGGTCCCCAAAAGAAAAGGTCTTGTTCATTCCCTGAAGATGCCTCCGGGTAGTGGCTAAATTGTCTCTCTCAGCAGCCATGAGTAGGGAAATGGAAGGAGAGAATGAAGCAATGTGGCACCTGCTGTTGGGCTCGGTCTGCTGGCCAGGAGGTACCTCAAGGGAGTTGGGAGCCTGACGTTGCGTCTTCAGGAGGCTCACAACTCACTGGTGGCAGCCCTCTCTGGGCTGGTGTTGGCAGGTCTCTCCAACCGCTCAGGATCCCACCAGCAGTCTGAGATGCAAGGGAAGGGAAAGTTAACTGCTCCACCTATCCTTGTCGCTGGTCTCCAAGCCTCTCCTAGGCCTTTCTCCTTTCAGTTCTCCTCCACAACTTCTTCCCATGGAGCCTCCTGTAGTTTCAGGCACCTTTCCTTCCAACCCTCATCTGATCTATGTTTGTCTGCCTGTTTATTTTATTTTATTTTTTTTTCACTTTCTTTTAAAATCTGTCTTTCTTGCAGAGACACTTGGGCAGGTGGTTTTTCTCTTCCACCATCTTGCCCTGAAAATGGCATGAAACTATAAGAATCTGAGATGAAAATGTTGAAAAAACTCTTATAAATATTGGCCAAGGCAAAGAATTTATGAAGAAGACCCAAAGGGCAATCACAGCAACAACAAAAATAAATAAATGGGACCTGATCAAATTAAAAAGCTTCTTCACAGCCAAAGACACTATCACTAGAACAAATAACCTACAGAATGGGAAAAAATATCTGCATGTTACACATCTGATGAAGGGATGATAACTAGAATCTATACAGAACTCAGGAAAATCAGCAAGAAAAAATCAAGCAACCCTATCAAAAAGTGGGCAAACGACATGAACAGAAACTTTCCAAAAGAAGACAGAATAATGGCCAACAAACGTATGAAAAAATGCTCAACATCTCTAATCATTGCGGAAATGTAAATCAAAACCACAACGAGACATCACTTAACTCCAGTGAGAATGGCCTTTACCAAAAAGTCCCCAAGCAATAAATGTTGGTGTGAATGTGGAGAAATAGGAGCACTGCTGGTGGGACTGCAAACTAGTACAACCTTTATGAAAAGTAATACAGAGATAACTCAAGGAACTACAAGTAGAACTACCATTTGATACAGCAATCCCATTACTGAGCATCTACACACACACACACACACACACACACACACACACACAAAAGACATTCTATAAAAAAGACATCTGCACTCGAATGTCTGTACCAGCACAATTCACAATTGCAAAGATGTAGAAACAATCCAAGTGTCCATCAATACATGGGTGGATTAATAAAATGTGGTATATGTATACCATGGGGTTCTACTCAGCCACAACAAGACAACAGTGATCTAGCACCTCTTGTATTATCCTGGATAGAGCTGGAGCCTATTCTGCTAAGCAAAGTATCACAAGAGTGGAAAAATAAGCATTACATGTACTCACCACCAAATTGGTATTAAATGATCAACACTTAAGTGCCTATATAGGAATAACATTCATCAGGTGTGAGGCAGATGGGGGGGCAGGAGGGGATGGGTATATTCACACCTAATGGGTGTGGTGCACACCATCTGGGGGATGGACACACTTGAAGCTCTGACTCGGGTGGGGCAAAGAAAATATATGTAACTTAAACATCTGTACCCCCATAATATGCTGAAATAAAAGAAATTTAAAAATAAAAAAATGAATTTTATCTGGTTTCTTTTACTCATTTGATGTGGCTTTTAAAAAGCTTTAAATTAGATGTTCTTCTTTTGGACAGTGCTACCACAGATACTAATGGATATAATATATGCATAATTAAACTGTAAGTTTTTAGATTGAAGACACCTAAAAACATCATCTGGCATATGGTCTCAACCCAGCCACATATTATTATTCCTATTTTGTGGATAACACTCCAACAGATAAACTGAATGGTCCCAAGTGAGAAGGCCAATAAAAGGAGTCATAGTGCCTGCAACAGGGGTCTCCTTCTATGGTGTACTTCCTAAACATCACTGTTCAAATCCAGTTTAAAAATGCTAAATGTAACAGTTTCCTTCATTTTCTACTCATTTAGTTAAGTGACATCTTATACTAAAAAATATTCTTCTGTTAATTTAAAAAATATTCTTAGATTCGAGTGTTCTTAAATTTCATTCTGAAAGTTACTGTCATCTGATCAACAATGTTGGCCTCTGAGGTTGCAATATGAATAGCACTTATCTTTTTTCCCCAAGTTCCACACAATTGAAAAATAAAACAATTGAATGACAGAGATGGCGGTAGTGGGCAAAATATTCCCTCCAACACTTAGAAGACCTGAGTTGCTGCACTTCTGGCTGGGCATGCATTTTTATAAGTGGACAATTGCCATAAGAATGACATCTGCTGCTGGTTGGCTATCCCATTTTGGAAGTTCTGCTCCGCGGTTTACATTCTGTCCCTAGAAGGCTGTGAAATAGGCCAGACAGGACACTAACTACATGTATCCTACTGCTAATTATCACTGAAAAGTCATTCTGTATTCTATTTCTAATCTGAACTCAAATCTAGTAGCACTGTCCAATATATTAACAGTTCTGCATAAAATAGCATAAAAATATTATTCTACAATAAAATGAATAATGATACTCAGATGATAAAATATCAAAAATAGACAAATCCAAAATTTAAATATAAGCTGCCACTAATTATAAAATTCTCAAGGAGAAATTAAAGTTCAAAGATTATTTTCCATTGTATTTTAAATCCAAAAATGTTAAAATCCGAAGGTATTGAAGTCCAAAATCAAATTGTCTTGAGTTACACCTTAATGGTAAAAGCTAAAATTAATTATCTTCAACTTTTTATTATTCTGAACTGCTAGAGTGTTGTCAATGCCCTTTTAGCAACTACTACCTGAGCTCTTTCTCCCTGGCATGGTATTCCAGTGGCTATATTAATGTGACACATAGCTCTCAGGAGTATCATTTTTTTAATAAGCCCTAAGAGTGAAACAGACACCCATGAGTATAAAAGTACTGGATCTATACTTGACTTGAATTAGAGGTCAATGCCCAACTATTCAAACAGCTATACAGAGAAAATCATGATCCCAGAACCCATGTTTGGCATTGACAAAGACCACAGGAGAGATTCAGTGGTATCTGAATAAACGATAGTAGCTGGGGCAGTTGAGAGGAGAAGAAAAAAAGAAACTTTTCTTGCCTTTGTCCATACTGGGGTATTGCCATTTTCTACCAGTTGTCCAAAATCTACAACAAATACAATTCAACTCAGTTAAGACAAATTCTCAACTGGTGGCTAATTTTGACTCTATTAATCATTTCTCAAGATATGGCATTGCTTGGTAGGGGTCCACATACGCATACCATTTTTAATTCTATTTTCTCTTTCAAGTGCTCTGTTTCTGGCACCTCAGCACTAAAATGAGCACAAGCTCTTTGTAATTATATTAGGTGCCACTTTAATAAGCCCAGGCATTTTTAGTTTTAATGGAATTGTCATTCACTGCTTACCTAGGCCTGGTCTGAACACATTAAGCTATAACTTCATTAGTACATTGTTGTACACTCAGAACTTGCTGGCTGCCTTCAGGTTTAAAACAGCAAGGCCTGTATTTAGAAGGATTCCTATCCCTATGGTTGAATCAAGTTTCTATGTTTCTTTTCTGTGTAGCCTAAGGAAAGCTTTTCCAGTATAGTATGTCCTGACCATAAGGCCCTGCCTAAGCTTGCAGATGCTTTTGCTGTTGCTAAACTTCTACCCTTGTTGAGAATTCCACTGCCTGCCCATGTAAGCCAAATGTAGTTCAAAGCTGGGCTACAGTAAAATGTCATCTCATCTGAGTCACTTAGATTTTACTGAGGTCAGAGTGGCCAACATTGATTTGCTAGGGTGGCTGTGTCTTCTGAGACCAATCAAGAAGCCCACACATCTTACTGAGCCCTCAGCATGCCCATGCTCTGGCCTACCTCTCAGGAAACAGCCATCTTCTTTGGACGAAGTCACATAAAGCTGCAGTCATCCACCAAGTTTGAAATAGCCTATGGGCTGCTAAAACCTCTTGGCTAAGATTTAGTAGTAAAAAGACAACCAAGCCAGGTACTGTAGCACATGCCTGTAGTTACAGTGGTCCCAGCCACCAGGGAGGCTGAGATGGGAAGGGGATTTAAGCCCAGGAGTTTGAGGCCAATCTGGGTAACTGGGCAACACAGGGAATCACCTTCTCCAGACAAACAAGAAAGACAACATACAACCTGCCTAGTCGAATACATGTCTCTACAAATCACTCAGATAAAAATGCATGGCCCATCCATTGAAGATCAAAGTCTGAATATCTGACACACTGACATAATCAGTCACTCCATTAACCCAATGTTGGGACCTGTAAGTAGCTCAATGAATAGAACCTCTCTTCCCTGGCTAGGTTATGACAAAACTAAGAAATATAATAAAGAACTGGAAAATAGAAGAAAAAAATAGTATCTTTGATACTAATAAAACCTAGGAGGATAAAAAGCTTATGGTGGATATATCTGTAAACAAGTCGGCCTACACTCAGTAAACCCCAGAATTATCTGGACTCAATCTTCCAGTCACAGGTAACAATGGATGAGAAATGCATCTCTAGGTAAGATGCCTATCCAGGTAAGGGCTGGGACATAAAGAGTCAGAGAAGTGCTTTCCCTTAGGCTATCTCACTTCCCAAAAGAAGAAAGAAGGGACTTAGTTGAGTATAGCCAGTTGATCTCAAATTACTAATCACGAGTCATCCCATATCTGTTTTGAAGGAGTTTAGGGGCAGAGAGAAGGTGGGATAGCTATACCAATGGGGCTCTAGTCAACATGAAGTAAATCTCAGGGTGAGGAAACGACATCACCCCCAACCATAATGTTTACAAAATTGCAATGTAACCACACACTCATCCAAACTTTATCTTTCAGCTCTACATTCTTATCTTGTATGCGTTTATCCAAATCAATGTATTTGAATAAAGGTAAAATTGCCTGACTTCATATTCTCAGCTATTCACGGTATATGAAACAAAACAGCTATTTTCCCCAAGCTCCTAAGACAACCCACATAACATCTCAGATTTCATTCGTACTGACCCACCAAAAATTTTCTTAACATTCTCTGCACTATCAAGCCTACATGCCTTTGTTCACACTGCCTTATCAGGCAGAAATATCACTTCTGATTTCTGTCTATTTGAATCATTCACTCTACAAAGTCCAGATGAAACATTAGTTCTTTTATAAAACATTGTTTAAAATATGCAATAGCCCAGTAGAATGATTTTTCATATGATTCCCATGGCATTTTGAATTGCTAGTGCAGAACTTAACTATAGTCTGCCTTATGCCATTAATGTCTACTTTCATATTTGTTTCTCTCTTACGAACTAATTTGTATGTTTTTAAACATCAGAGATCATGCTATTTATCACCTCTGAATGTCCACAGTATCCCTATAACTCATTCTGCATTCTAGGACTCTACTAATGCTTTTTAAGATAGAGTAATTGCCAACATGTTGAAACTTATAGAAAGGACATTAGTAATTTGTACTAGTCAGGATACTTTACATCCATTGGAAGGAAATTCAGCTCAAATTGGTTTAAACAAAAAAGGAAAATGTTGGCTAATACAACTAGGAGGTTTAAAGGTTAAAGTCAGTTTCAGGCACAATAATATTCTATTTACAGACATTGACATGAAGGCTCCATCTTTCTTTTCTTTTCTTGCCTTATTTTCAGACAGTTATTTACAAATAATGGCCAGAAAGCCTTACTCCTCTCCAAGCCCACCTTAAACTCAGTACTCTTAGTTCCAGAGGGAACAAGGGCATTTTTTCTCTAATTGTCCAGGAGAAGATTCCAATTCACCAGGTCCAGAGAGGTGCCTCATCTTGAGCCATACACATTTACCAGGAGACTGAAACATTTCTTCTGGATCTGAGAAATTAGGATTAGCTTCACCTGCACCTCTCTGAATCTATGTTAATTCTAAGCATGGAAGAGGGACTGTTTGCTCAAAACAAATTATGCTCTGTATACAAAAAGTAGTAATACCCATTAAATAATTAGGCAGAGCTATGGTCAATCCTAGTACAGCCATGGACTTACTATTTGATCTCATGCTGGGTATTAATCTTCTTTTAAGCTCTTCATGAGAGTTTCCTGAGGATTAAATGAGACACTTTAAATAAAGCACCTAAGATACATAATATACTCGATAAATGTTAATTCCCTTAAGATACTTCCTGCACATATTTCTTAATGTCATACATATTTAAAATAAAGTCATCCTGAAAACAAGTTAATATTAATAGAACATAGAAGAAAGGGGGATGGTGATGGATGGATGCAGAAAAGCCTACCTAAACACAACATCAGCCAATAGCATATGAATGTCAGGGGCCATGTGTATGAAAAATTGCATTGGAATCACGTTGGGCTAAAATATATTGTTGTGTGGATACAGCTGATAATGACAAGTGACAGCACTACCTTCATTGTGTTCTTGGCTGCTGTGAAATCCATTGCACCCGTACCTTTCCTTTACTTTTCAAAGCTCAGATAACCAGGATCCTTCAAGAGAAAATGTAAACATAAATGGCATTGGGCACATTAGCATTCAAATAGTACATTATCTTTTTCCTTGTTACCTTATAACCTTTACAGCCATCACACCGTAATGACCCTTTAAACTGAAACAGAATTCACTCAGTTTAAGTTCTTCAACAAAGAACTTGTTGTGTTTACATTAGGTAAACAGGCACCACTGCTGCGTCAAGGGAGTTTAATGTTTTTGAAAGATGTCCATTGGTGAGTGTTGACAATTGCTAAAAATATTTTTTAAATATGTGAACTCACCTAGGAAACCACACATTGAGGGCAAAGCACTTCTGAATTAATTCCAAATCATGACTTATTTGGCTGCCATGAGCTACTGCACTTTATACTCATTAATCGTGTTTTCTTAATCCTCTGTCCCCCACCCTCAATCCATCTCTATGGCACTACTCCAACTATCTTCACAACAAAATGTTGCAGGCTGACTTTTCTGACTCCTTTAATTGCTTGGGTTGATTATTAAATTTTGGAAAAATTTTGGAGCTTCTTATTAAGCAAAGCTTCCATCAAAAGCTAAGTTATTCACCCTTTCAATTAAATAAACTATATTTAAAACACAATTTGTAAATTAACAGAAGCATTTCTTACTAATTATTTTAATTTGTTTAAAGCGTATGTATTCTACAAGGTACTATACTAAGATCTGGAGATGCAAAGAAGAATAAAACATAGCTGCTCTAACATGGCTCACAGCCTAGGGTGTAGTCATGTTTCTGAAATTATGGTTTAGTATGCACCAGAGTTAACATATACTAGTAAACAGTAAGGCAGAAATAAATTCCGTGGTCAAAAAATTTGGTAATTGCTGGATTACACAAAATAAAATAGATTTTGCTATAGCAGGACGTTTCTGCAAATGTAATATGCTAATGTGCTTTGAAGAGCTCAAAAGAAAGTGAAATAATAAGTATTTTCAGGCTTAGCCAAAAGGAAAGACTATTTTTGGAGGGATATGCCTTGTAGAACCAAGTTTGTAGTATACCAGTCTGGGAAATATTGCACCTGTGGAATAATTCTCACTAATTTTGAGGAGCCACGTTTTGTCATTTACTGTCCAAGTTCATTCTCTATAGTTGGTGGTGAAAGGCGAGGTCACTCCTGCCTTCCCTTCCTACCTTCCCTCTTGGTAAAGTGAGCTTTCAGCTAAGAGAAAAAAATTTGACGGCTTCAAGAACACTGGCATGCATGAGCAGCCAACCCACCAGCAGAGTGAATGACCTCTGTAAGTAGACAAATGTTAAAATACATTCTTTTAAAAAAGTTTCGTTTCCTTTTTAATTGACAAATAATAATTGTCTATATTTATGGGGTACCATGTGATGTTTTGATACATAAACACATTGTGGAATGATCAAATTAGGCCAATTAGCATATCCTTCACCTTGAATATTTATAATTTCTTTGTGGTGAGAACATTAAAAATCCTCTCTTTTAGCTATTTTGAAATACACAATACGTTATTTTTATCTATAGTTACCATGCTGTGCAATAGATCACCAGGACTTATTCTTCCTATCTAACTGAAACTTTGTACACCTGGACCAATGTGTCCTCTTTTTCTGTCCACCAGAGACTGTCCCTCTCAGCCTCTGACAATCACCATTCTACTTTCTACTTTTATGAGTTTGACTTTTATAGATTCCACATATATGTGAGATCATAGGTTATTTGTCTCTCCGTGCTTGGCTTATTTCACTTAACATAATGTCTTCTAGGTTCATCTATGTTGTCACCAATGGCAGAATTTCCTTTTTTAAGGCTGAATAGTGCCCCACTGTGTATAAAGCTATATAGCACATTTTAAAAATCCATTCATCCATTGATGAACACTTAGGTTGCTTTATCACCACTGGATGTGCCTTACAAGAAACGTTAAAATACACTCTTGTAAGTAACCACCCACCACTTCATTGTGAGGAGACCATTCATTCATTTGATGTATTTCTTGTAGCAGTACTTTCTCACCCAGAATTTAGTGTTGTTTAAAAGGACAATGTGGGTAATGAAAAAGAGCAATTCCATCTAAATCAACCCAGGAGCAAATTAGGGTGATAGACTTAACAGAACAAGGTCCTCACAACTGTATCTTCTGTGTTGTCTATTACTTCATGAGCTTTTGTTGAGAATTTTCCTGAAAAACATACTGCAGATTATCATTATTAACTGTGGACATCTGAGGCATACTTTATTACTAGAGGAGACAACTTTTAAAGCTTGGAAGGAAATGCAGTGGGCAGCCTTATATCTCTGTTTTTTTGTGAACCAGTGTTTTAGCATCTTAGGGTAAACCAATTCAGATATAATACAAACCACTGATACCATAAAATGTCATTTATCAAACTGAATACAGTGTTCTTTCTGATGTTACACACACACACAGCATAAACCCACATGCATACACACAAGCATGTATCTGTGTGGCACCTTGAATTTCAATTTCTCAGCAACATTCATGTTCTGCTGTAAATAGTAGATAATAGTAACCAGAAAAAAATCCAACAAAATTATCAAATTTCTTTTTCTATACATTCTCACTTGGAAATCTCATGAAATTTTTTCAGAACTCCTCACTTTGCCACCGTGATGATTACCATCATTTTTTTTCCTCTGATCTCATTGGCTTTGTTTCTATTTTCCTATTATGCATCTTCACTTGGATAGTGCATCAGTGACTCAAACTCAACCTGATTCAAATTGGACAGATAAATCTTCTCTTCTTAAAATGCTACTATTTTTATGTTTTCCATTTACAAAAAAAAAGATAATTTTGTCCATTCCCTTCTCCTACTCCCAGCCATTCAAGCTTACAATCTTTTTCTTAGCTTTTCACATTTCTTAGACTGTTAGATACCATTTTATGATCTAATAAAGAATCTCATAAATAAACACAAATTTGATATACAGAAAAATGGCTTTGAAAATTTATTTTGACACAGACATTCTATTTAATGGGCATTAGATTACTACTATAAACTAGGTAATTACAAACTAGCTGCATGACCTTGGAAAAGTCATGCAACCTTTTTGTGTCCCATTTTCATGAGGAAAAGCAAATGTTAGCCTCACAACATTATTGGAGGTATCCAAAGAGATGATGTGCATAGACTTGCTTTGCAAATCATAAATCAACAAAAAATGCAAATGATGTTCTATAACATCACTGATCCTTCCTTAGTTCAGCCCTTTATGACTCTTTTTCTTCTATAATAGTATTGCTATTGACTGTGTGTACCTGCCCCCCCTCAAAAATTTATATGTTGAAACCTAATAGCCAGTGTGATGGTTTTGGGAGGTGGGGCTTTTGGGAAGTGATTAGATCGTGTGGGCAAAGCCCTTACAAATGGAATTAGTGCCCTTATAAAAGAGGCCCCAGGGAGCTCCCTTGCCCCTTTTGCAATATCATGACACAGTGAAAAGTCAGCCACTTATGAACCAAGAAGCAGATTTTCACTAGACACCAAATCTACTGGCACCTTGATCTTGGACCTTCCAGTCTCTAGAACGATGGGAAATAACTGTTGTTTATAAGCCACCCAGTCTATGGTATTCTGTTATATAAGCCCAAATGGACACAGACAAGTATTACAATTTTAACAAGTTTTCCTTCCAGTCTCTGTTGACATCTGATCCACCCAAAATCAAGCTCTCATTCATTCTTCGTTCCCTCACTTATTCACTTATTTGCTCAACTAACATTTAATAATGACTACAAAGGGATCAACACTATGCCATGGGGTTGAAATACAGATAAAACGTAAACCGTATTATCTGAAAAATATTGATCACACTTGCTGTAGAGAATTGACATAAGTTAACGTGTGAGATGCATTTGCCAACACACTACCAGATGTCATATAGTGGGTATTTGCTAACTGTTGTTAGCTAACTGTCCCGTTATTACTGTAAATGGCTAATGTCCACACATAATGGCTTCTCGCCAAGTTTTCTCTAGATATAAAACACTGTCTTCCTTATACATTGTTTTCTGCCTAAACAGCTAAATCTCTATGATACATGCTCAGACGTAGACATATGCATTGTAGCCCCCCAAATTATGATATGGAATGAATATACATTTAGTGAATAAAACTTCCTTAATATTATATTGATGTGAAAATAAATTGTTTTAAAGCTATTTGAAAATCCTTAAGGTGGCAGGCTATCAGGATGCAAAGAGGCACCTGGCATTCATATCAACACCCACAAAATAGAAAATACCCCTGTCACCTATTTTCTTTCCTTGGTACTATGATTTTTCTAACCATTCGTTTGCATTTCCTTTGAATCCTCAAGTGGTTTTCAAAAATAGCTTTTTTTATAAAAAGCAAATTGATCAACAGACATGCAGCTCTCGCTGGGAGCAACATCAGAGGGAACTTCATGAGCACACTGCTGTAGTAACCTCAGGCCTCAGTTCCCTCTCCCTGACACACACACTTATGTTTCTTCTCCTGTTTCTTTATGTGTCCAAGGAAGTTAGCTGAGTAAGCCTATTGGTGATGAATCACTTTGCAACTACACTAGGAAGTTAGGATAGAATTCAGTTCAGCAACTCTTACTTTCCTCACATTTGATTAACTCAAACCCACTTCTGTGGTTCCCTACAGTGTTTTCTATAAATATGTGTCAGAAAAACAATAATACTAGTCAGAATTTATAACAATCTGCTCCATAGACCCCAGTATATACCTCATGTATTAGATTGAAACGTTGAAATTACTGATAGTCAGCTGCTTTGACATTGAAAAACAGCGATTTATCTGATATAAAAGAACACATGGCATGGCATTGTTTGTTCTCCTGTTTCTCCCACTGGTGGACCCAGAGTTCCTTCAGGATAAACATTTTGTGTCAATCTCTTCTGGATGCAAGGCTCCAAGCACAGTGCTTGGCACCCAACAGGTGCTCATAAAAGCTTGTAGGTGGAAAATAAACTTCTTTTAGAGTGTTCATGTGCACCATGGCAAACCATCTATAGAACACTCTTAGGATGTGGCCAGGACATTCAGCAAGCATGATTGAATTGCTGAATGGGACAAGTCTTGGGTCAATAGAGCTCCCTTACTTTTCCTCTCAGACTTACTGAGGCATAATTGACAAATAAAAAATGTAGATATTTATGTGGTACCACATGATAATTTGATAATATTATGATATATTGTGAAATCATGACCACAATCAAGCTAATTAACATATCCATTACCTCACATAATTACCTATATTTTGGTGGTGAGAACATTTTAGAATCTACTCTCTTAATCAATTTCATGTATACAATACAGTATTATTAACTATAGTCACCATGCTGTACATTAGATTTCTGGAACATATGCATCCTGCTGAACTGAAATGTTGTACCCTTGACCAATAGCTCCCAATTTGCCCCAGCCCCCAACCCCTACTAGCTAACTTTCTATTCTCTGCTCTACTGAGTATTTTTTTTTAAATTTCAAATATAAGTGATATCATATCTTATTTATCCTTCTGTGCCTGGTGTTTTTTACTTCATACACTGTTCTCCAGACTCCTTCATGTTGTCACAAATGACAGGATTTCCTTTTTTTTAAGAGCTGAATAATGTGTCATTAGGAATATAGACCATGTTATCTTTACCCATTCAACTGTCCATAGACACGTAGGTTGACTCCATATTTGATTATTGTAAATAACGCAGCAATGAATGTGGGAGTGTAGATATTTCTGAAAGGTATTGATTTCATTTTCTTTGGATGTTTATCCAGTAGTGGGATTGATTACTAGATCATACGGTAGTTACATTTTTTTAAAGGAAACTTTATTGAACTATAATTTACATACCATGCCATTACTCCATTTTAAGTGTACAATTAAATGACCATCAGTGAATTTACCAAGTTGTTGTGCAGCTATGCACATAAATCAGTTTTAGAAGATTTACTTCCCCCTATTGAGACCCCTAATTCTCATCCCCAACTTCATTTCAAGCATGCCCCTCCCCTCCACAAAGCTCACCACATCCCTCAGATGTGGGTCTACCCCCCACCCCCCAATTCTCTAGTGATCACTCCCACCATCTGAGCATCGTAGTGTTAATCAGTCAGTACCAATTTGATGGCAAGTACATGTGGAGTCCATTCTTCTGATCTTGTGTCACCTCACTTTGGATAATGGGCTTAAGCTCAATCCAGGATAATATAAGAGGAGTTAGCTCATTGTCTTTTCTTAAAATTGAGAAATATTCCACTGTAAACATATACCAAATTTTAATAATCCACTCATGAATTGACGGGCACTTGGGTTGTTTCCACGACCTAGCAATAGTGAAGTATGCTGCCATAAACATTCGGGTGCAGATGTCTTTATAATAGAATGTCTTATGCTCTTTTGGGTAGATGCCTAATAATGCTATTGCTAGATTGAATGGTATTTCTATTTTTAGCTTTTTGAGGAGTCTCCAATTTCTTTTCCACAGAGATGGCACTAATTTGTAGTCCCACCAGCAGTGTAAGAGTGTTCCAGTCTCTCCACAACCTTGCCAACATTTGTTGTTTGGGGATTTTTTGATAGAGGCCAATCTCACTGGGGTTAGGTGCTATCTCATTGTGGTTTTGATTTGCATTTCTCTAATGATTAGAGATGTTGAACTTTTTTTTATATGTTTGCTAGCCATTATTCTGTCTTCTTTGGGAAAGTTCCTATTCATTTCCATTGCTTATTTATAGATAGGGTTGTTTGATTTTTTCTTGTTAATTGTTTTGAGTTCTAGGTAGATTCTTGTTATCAGACTTTTATCAGAAGTGTAGAGAGCAAATATTTTCTCCCATTCTGTAGGTTGTCTATTTGCTCTAGTGACAGTTCCTTTGGCTGTGCAGAAGTTTTTTAATTTGATCAGAT